>JAANYP010007522.1:0-12097 GCA_020465985.1 Centrapalus pauciflorus
CTAAACCCTAAACCCTAAACCCTAAACCCTAAACCCTAAACCCTAAACCCTAAACCCTAAACCCTAAACCGTAAACCCTAAACCCTAAACCCTAAACCCTAAACCCTAAACCCTAAACCCTAAACCCTAAACCCTAAACCCTAAACCCTAAACCCTAAACCCTAAACCCTAAACCCTAAACCCTAAACCCTAAACCCTAAACCCTAAACCCAAAACCCCAAACCCTAAACCCTAAACCCAAAACCCTAAAACCCTGAAACCCTAAACCCTAAAACCCTAAACCCTAAACCCTTAAACCTAAAACCCTAACCCTAAACGCTAACCCTAAAACTAAACCCTAAAACCTAAACCCTATGCCCTAAACCCTAAACCCTAAACGTTAACCCTAAACCCTAAAACCCTAAACCATAAAACCCTAAACCGAAACGCCAAACCCTAAGACCCTAACCCTAAACCTTAAACCCTAAACCCTAAAACCCTAAACCGTAAACGCTAAAACAGTAAACCCTAAAACCTTAAACCCTAAAACCCTAAACCTAAACCCTAACCCTAAAACTAAACCCAAAACCTAAAACCCTAAACCCTGAAAGCTAAAACCTAAACCCAAAACCCAAAACCTAAGCCCTAAACCTAAACCCTTAACCTTAAACCCTAACACTAACCCAAAACCCAAAACCCAAAACCATAAACCCTAACCCTAAGCCCTAAACCCTAAACGTAAACCCCTAAACCCTAAACCCAGAACCTTAAACCCCAAACCCAAAATCGTAAACCCTAAACCTAAACCCTAAACCTAAAAAACCTAAACCCTAAACACTAAGTCTAAACCCTTAACCCTAAACCCTAAACGATAAACCCAAACCCTAAACCTTAAAACCTAAACCCTAAATCATGAAACCCTAAAACCCTAAACCTTACAATCCTAAACCCTACAACCCTAAACCCCAAAACCCTAAACCTAAACGCTAAATCCTAAAACCCTATACCCTAACCCTAAAACCTAAAACCTAAAACCTAAACCATAAACCCTTAGACAGCAAGCCCTAAAACCTAAACCCTAAACCCTAAACTCTAAAACCTAAGCCATAAACCTAAACCTTTAACACTAAACCCTAAAGCCTAAACCCTATAACCTAAACCCTAACCCAAATCCCGAAACCCAAAACCTTAAACCTTAAAACCCTTAAACCCAAACCTAAACCCCTAAACCCTAAACCTAAACCCTAACCCCAAAAAACCTAAACCTAAACCTTAACACTAAATCCCAAACCCTAACCCTAACCCTAACCCTAGGCCCAAAACCCTAAATGAAAACCCTAACCCTAAACCCTAAAACCTAAACCCTAAACCCAAAAACCTAAAACCCTAAACCATAAAACACTAAACTATAACCCTAAACCTAAACCTAAACGTTAAACCCTAAAACCCTAACCCTAAACCTTAAACCCTAAAACCTAAACCCTAAAACCCTAAACCCTAAACCGTAAACGCTAAAACAGTAAAACCTAAAACCTTCAACCCTAAAACCCTAACCCTAAAATAAACCCTAAACCCTAACACCCTAAATCCTAAACCCTAAACCCTAAAACCTAAAACCTAAACCCAAAACCTAAGCCCTAAACCTAAACCCAAAAATCTAAACCCGAACCCAAAACCCAAAACCCTAACCTAAAACCCTAAACCTAAACCTAACCTCATAAACCCTTAACCTAGAACCTTAAACCCTAAACCCAAAATTGTAAACCCTAAACCTAAACCCTAAACCAAAAAAACCTAAACCCTAAACACTAAACCTAAACCCTTAACCCTAAACCCTAAACGATAAACCCTAAACCTAAACCCTGAAATCCTAAAACCCTAAAAGCTAAAATCCTAAACCCTAAAAACCTAAACCATAAAACCTTAAACCCTAAATCCTAAAACATAAACCATAAACCCTTAGACAGTAAACCCTAAAACCCTAGCCCAAACGCTAACCCTAAAACTAAACCCTAAACCCTAAAACCTAAACCCTATGCCCTAAACCCTAAACGTTAACCCTAAACCCTAAAACCCTAAACCCTAAATCATAAAACCCTAAACCTAAACGCCAAACCCTAAACCTTAAACCCTAAACCCTAAAACCCTAAACCGTAAACGCTAAAACAGTAAACCCTAAAACCTTAAACCCTAAAACCCTAACCCTAAACCCTAACCCTAAAACTAAACCCAAAACCTAAAACCCTAAATCCTGAAAGCTAAAACCTAAACCCAAAACCTAAGCCCTAAACCTAAACCCTTAACCTTAAACCCTAAAACCTAAACCCTAACACTAACCCAAAACCTAAAACCCAAAACCATAAACCCTAGCCCTAAACCCTAAACGTAAACCCCTAAACCCTAAACCCAGAACCTTAAACCCCAAACCCAAAATCGTAAACCCTAAACCTAAACCCTAAACCCAAAAAACCTAAACCCTAAACACTAAGCCTAAACCCTTAACCCTAAACCCTAAACGATAAACCCAAACCCTAAACCTTAAAACCTAAACCCTAAATCATGAAACCCTAAAACCCTAAACCTTACAATCCTAAACCCTACAACCCTAAACCCCAAAACCCTAAACCTAAACGCTAAACCCTAAAACCCTATACCCTAACCCTAAAACCTAAAACCTAAAACCTAAAACCTAAACCATAAACCCTTAGACAGCAAGCCCTAAAACCTAAACCCTAAACCCTAAACTCTAAAACCTAAGCCCTAAACCTAAACCTTTAACACTAAACCCTAAAGCCTAAACCCTATAACCTAAACCCTAACCCAAATCCCGAAACCCAAAACCTTAAACCTTAAAACCCTTAAACCCAAACCTAAACCCCTAAACCCTAAACCTAAACCCTAACCCCAAAAAACCTAAACCTAAACCTTAACACTAAATCCCAAACCCTAACCCTAACCCTAGGCCCAAAACCCTAAATGAAAACCCTAACCCTAAACCCTAAAACCTAAACCCTAAACCCTAAAACCTAAAACCCTAAACCATAAAACACTAAACTATAACCCTAAACCTAAACCTAAACGTTAAACCCTAAAACCCTAACCCTAAACCTTAAACCCTAAAACCTAAACCCTAAAACCCTAAATCCTAAACCGTAAACGCTAAAACAGTAAAACCTAAAACCTTCAACCCTAAAACCCTAAACCCTAAAATCTAAACCCTAACCCTAAACCCAAAACCCAAAACCCAAAACCCTAACTTAAAACCCTAAACCTAAACCAAGCCCCATAAACCCTTAACCTAGAACCTTAAACCCTAAACCCAAAATTGTAAACCCTAAACCTAAACCCTAAACCAAAAAAACCTAAACCCTAAACACTAAACCTAAACCCTTAACCCTAAACCCTAAACGATAAACCCTAAACCTAAACCCTGAAATCCTAAAACCCTAAAAGCTAAAATCCTAAACCCTAAAAACCTAAACCATAAAACCTTAAACCCTAAATCCTAAAACATAAACCATAAACCCTTAGACAGTAAACCCTAAAACCCTAGCCCAAACGCTAACCCTAAAACTAAACCCTAAAACCTAAACCCTATGCCCTAAACCCTAAACGTTAACCCTAAACCCTAAAACCCTAAACCATAAAACCCTAAACCTAAACGCCAAACCCTAAGACCCTAACCCTAAACCCTAAACCCTAAACCCTAAAACCCTAAACCGTAAACGCTAAAACAGTAAACCCTAAAACCTTAAACCCTAAAACCCTAACCCTAAAGCCTAACCCTAAAACTAAACCCAAAACCTAAAACCCTAAACCCTGAAAGCTAAAACCTAAACACAAAACCTAAGCCCTAAACCTAAACCCTTAACCTTAAACCCTAAAACCTAAACCCTAACACTAACCCAAAACCCAAAACCCAAAACCATAAACCCTAACCCTAAGCCCTAAACCCTAAACGTAATCCCCTAAACCCTAAACCCAGAACCTTAAACCCCAAACCCAAAATCGTAAACCCTAAACCTAAACCCTAAACCCAAAAAACCTAAACCCTAAACACTAAGTCTAAACCCTTAACCCTAAACCCTAAACGATAAACCCAAACCCTAAACCTTAAAACCTAAACCCTAAATCATGAAACCCTAAAACCCTAAACCTTACAATCCTAAACCCTACAACCCTAAACCCCAAAACCCTAAACCTAAACGCTAAACCCTAAAACCCTATACCCTAACCCTAAAACCTAAAACCTAAAACCTAAACCATAAACCCTTAGACAGCAAGCCCTAAAACCTAAACCCTAAACCCTAAACTCTAAAACCTAAGCCCTAAACCTAAACCTTTAACACTAAACCCTAAAGCCTAAACCCTATAACCTAAACCCTAACCCAAATCCCGAAACCCAAAACCTTAAACCTTAAAAACCTTAAACCCAAACCTAAACCCCTAAACCCTAAACCTAAACCCTAACCCCAAAAAACCTAAACCTAAACCTTAACACTAAATCCCAAACCCTAACCCTAGGCCCAAAACCCTAAATGAAAACCCTAACCCTAAACCCTAAAACCTAAACCCTAAACCCTAAAACCTAAAACCCTAAACCACAAAACACTAAACTATAACCCTAAACCTAAACCTAAACGTTAAACCCTAAAACCCCAACCCTAAACCTTAAACCCTAAAACCTAAACCCTAAAACCCTAAACCCTAAACCGTAAACGCTAAAACAGTAAAACCTAAAACCTTCAACCCTAAAACCCTAACCCTAAAATAAACCCTAAACCCTAACACCCTAAATCCTAATCCCTAAACCCTAAAACCTAAAACCTAAACCCAAAACCTAAGCCCTAAACCTAAACCCTAAAATCTAAACCCTAACCCAAAACCCAAAACCCAAAACCCAAAACCCTAACCTAAAACCCTAAACCTAAACCTAACCCCATAAACCCTTAACCTAGAACCTTAAACCCTAAACCCAAAATTGTAAACCCAAAACCTAAACCCTAAACCAAAAAAACCTAAACCCTAAACACTAAACCTAAAACCTTAACCCTAAACCCTAAACGATAAACCCTAAACCTAAACCCTGAAATCCTAAAACCCTAAAAGCTAAAATCCTAAACCCTAAAAACCTAAACCATAAAACCTTAAACCCTAAATCCTAAAACATAAACCATAAACCCTTAGACAGTAAACCCTAAAACCCTAGCCCAAACGCTAACCCTAAACCCTAAACCCTAACCCTAAACCCAAAACCCAAAACCATAAACCCTAACCCCAAACCTAAACCTAAACCTAAACCCAGAACCCTATACCCCAAACCCTAAATCGTAAACCCTAAACCTAAACCCTAAAACCTAAACCCTAAACCCTGAAAGCTAAAACCTAAACACAAAACCTAAGCCCTAAACCTAAACCCTTAACCTTAAACCCTAAAACCTAAACCCTAACACTAACCCAAAACCCAAAACCCAAAACCATAAACCCTAACCCTAAGCCCTAAACCCTAAACGTAATCCCCTAAACCCTAAACCCAGAACCTTAAACCCCAAACCCAAAATCGTAAACCCTAAACCTAAACCCTAAACCCAAAAAACCTAAACCCTAAACACTAAGTCTAAACCCTTAACCCTAAACCCTAAACGATAAACCCAAACCCTAAACCTTAAAACCTAAACCCTAAATCATGAAACCCTAAAACCCTAAACCTTACAATCCTAAACCCTACAACCCTAAACCCCAAAACCCTAAACCTAAACGCTAAACCCTAAAACCCTATACCCTAACCCTAAAACCTAAAACCTAAAACCTAAACCATAAACCCTTAGACAGCAAGCCCTAAAACCTAAACCCTAAACCCTAAACTCTAAAACCTAAGCCCTAAACCTAAACCTTTAACACTAAACCCTAAAGCCTAAACCCTATAACCTAAACCCTAACCCAAATCCCGAAACCCAAAACCTTAAACCTTAAAAACCTTAAACCCAAACCTAAACCCCTAAACCCTAAACCTAAACCCTAACCCCAAAAAACCTAAACCTAAACCTTAACACTAAATCCCAAACCCTAACCCTAGGCCCAAAACCCTAAATGAAAACCCTAACCCTAAACCCTAAAACCTAAATCGTAAACCTAAACCCTAAAACCTAAACCCTAAACCTAAACCCTAAAACCATAAACCCTAAAACCTAAACCCCAAACCTAAACCCAAAACCTAAGCCCTAAACCTAAACCCTTAACCTTAAACCCTAACACTAACCCAAAACCCAAAACCCAAAACCATAAACCCTAACCCTAAGCCCTAAACCCTAAACGTCAACCCCTAAACCCTAAACCCAGAACCTTAAACCCCAAACCCAAAATCGTAAACCCTAAACCTAAACCCTAAACCCAAAAAACCTAAACCCTAAACACTAAGTCTAAACCCTTAACCCTAAACCCTAAACGATAAACCCAAACCCTAAACCTTAAAACCTAAACCCTAAATCATGAAACCCTAAAACCCTAAACCTTACGATCCTAAACCCTACAACCCTAAACCCCAAAACCCTAAACCTAAACGCTAAACCCTAAAACCCTATACCCTAACCCTAAAACCTAAAACCTAAAACCTAAACCATAAACCCTTAGACAGCAAGCCCTAAAACCTAAACCCTAAACCCTAAACTCTAAAACCTAAGCCCTAAACCTAAACCTTTAACACTAAACCCTAAATCCAAAACCCTATAACCTAAACCCTAAGCCAAATCCCTAAACCCAAAACCTTAAACCTTAAAACCCTTAAACCCAAACCTAAACCCCTAAACCCTAAACCTAAACCCTAACCCCAAAAAACCTAAACCTAAACCTTAACACTAAATCCCAAACCCTAACCCTAACCCTAGGCCCAAAACCCTAAATGAAAACCCTAACCCTAAACCCTAAAACCTAAACCCTAAACCCTAAAACCTAAAACCCTAAACCATAAAACACTAAACTATAACCCTAAACATAAACCTAAACGTTAAACCCTAAAACCCTAACCCTAAACCTTAAACCCTAAAACCTAAACCCTAAAACCCTAAACCCTAAACGCTAAAACAGTAATACCTAAAACCTTCAACCCTAAAACCCTAACCCTAAAATAAACCCTAAACCCTAACACCCTAAATCCTAAACCCTAAACCCTAAAACCTAAAACCTAAACCCAAAACCTAAGCCCTAAACCTAAACCCTAAAATCTAAACCCTAACCCAAAACCCAAAACCCTAACCTAAAACCCTAACCTAAACCCTGAAACCTAAACCCTAAACACTAACCTAAACCCTTAACCACCCTAAACCTAAACCCTGAAATCTTAAACCCTAAAACCCTAAAAGCTAAAATCCTAAACCCTATAAACCTAAACCATAATACCTTAAACCCAAAATCCTAAAACCTAAACCATAAACCCTTAGACAGTAAACCATAAACCCTAAAACCCTAGCCCAAATGCTAACCCTAAAACTAAACCCTAAAACCCTAAACCCTAAAACCTAAAACCGTAAACCCTAAATCATCAAAACCCTAAACCATAACCCTAAACCCAAACGCCGAACCCTAAAACCCTAACCCTAAACCTTAAACCCTAAAACCTAAACCCTAAAACCCTAAACCCTAAACCCTAAACCGTAAACGCTAAAACAGTAAACCCTAAAACCTTAAACCATAAGACCCTAACCCTAAAACTAAACCCAAAACCTAAAACCCTGAAAGCTAAAACCTAAACCCAAAAGCTAAGCCCTAAACCTAAACTTTTAACCTTAAACCCTAAAACCTAAACCCTAACACTAACCCAAAATCCATAACCCAAAACCATAAACCCTAGCCCTAAACCCTAAACCCAGAACCTTAAACCCTAAACCCAAAATCCTAAACCCTAAACCCAAAAAACCCCTAAACCCAAAAAACCCCTAAACCCAAAAAACCTAAACCCTAAACACTAAACCTAAACCCTTAACCCTAAACCCTAAACGATAAACCCAAACCTTAAACCCTAAAACCTAAACCTTAAACCCTGAAACCCTAAAACCCTAAACCCTAAAATCCTAAACCCTACAACCCTATACCCTAAAACCCTAAACCTAAACGCTAAACCCTAAAACCCTATAGCATAACCCTAAACCCTAAAACCTAAACCATAAACCCTAGACGGTAAACCCTAAAACCTAAAACCCAAGCCCAAACCCTAACCCTAAAACTAAACCCTAAAACCCTAAACGCTAAACCCTAAACCCTAACCCTAAACCCAAAGCCATAAAACCTAACCTTAAACCCTAAACCCTAACCCTAAACCTAAACCCTGAACCCTAAACCCAGATGCTTAAATCCCAAACCCAAAATCGAAATCCCTAAACCTAAACCCTAACCCAAAAAACCTAAACCCTAAAACCTAAACCCTAAACACTAAACCAAAACCCTTAATCCTAAACCCTACACGATAAACCCTAACCCTAAACCCAAAAACCTAAACCCTAAACCCTGAAACCCTAAACCCTAAAACCCTAAACCCTAAAACCTAAAACCTAAAATCCTAAACCCTAAAACCCTAAACCCTAAAACCCTAAACCATAACCCTAAACCTAAACGCTAAACCCCAAAACCCTATACCTTTACCCTAACGATAAACCCTAAAACCTAAACCCTAAAACATAAACCCTAAACCCAAACCATAAACCCTAAAACCATAGCCCAAACGCTGACCTTAAAACTAAACCCTAAACCCTAAAACCTAAACCATAAACCTACACCTCATCCCTAAACCCTAAACCCAAAAACCCAAAACCCAAAACCTTAACCCTAAACCTAAATCCTAAACGCATAACCTAAACCGTCAAATCCTAAAACATAACCCAAAACCTAAACGCTAAACGCTAATACCCTAACCGTAAACCCTAAAACCTAAACCCTAAAACCGTAAACCCTATAGCGTCAACGCTAAAACAGTATACCCTAAACCCTAAAACTTACACCCTAAACCTAAGCCCTAAACCTAAACCCTTAACCTTAAACCCTAAAACCTAAACCCTAACCCTAAACCCAAAACCATAAACCCTAACCCTAAACCTAAACCCAGAGCCCTAAACCTCAAACCCTTAACCACAAACCTTAAATCGTAAACCCTAAAAAGCTCAACCCTAAACCCTAAACCTAAACCATTAACCCTTAACCCTAAACAATAAACCCTAAAACCTAAACCAAGAAACCCTAAACCCTAAAACCCCTTTACCCTAAACCCCTAAAACCTAAAATCCTAAACCCTAAAACCCTAAACCATAACCCTAAACCTAAACGCTAAACCCTAAAACCCTCTACCCCAATCCTAACCCTAAACCTTAAACCCAAAAACCTAAAACCTAAAACCCTAAACCGTAAAACCCTAAACCCTAAACCATAACCCTACCCCGAATCCTAAACCCTAAACTTAAATGCTAAACCCTAAACACTAAAACACTAAACTTTAAAACCTAAAACTCTAAACCCTAAACCATAAAACCCTAAACCTAAACGCTAAACCCTAAAACCCTAACCCCAAAAACTTAAACCCTAAAACCTAAACCCTATACCCTAAACCGAAAACGTTAAAACAGTATACAGTAAAACCTAAAACCCTAAAACTAAACCTTAAACCCTAAACCCAAAAAACCTAAACCCTAACCCTAAGCCCAAAACCCTAAACCCTAAAACCTAAACCATGAAACCTTAAACTTTAAAACCTAAAACCCTAAACCATAACCCTAAACCTAAATGCTAAACCCTAAAACCCTAACCCTATACCTTAAACCCTAAACCCTAAACCCTAAACCGAAAACGTTAAAACAGTAAACCCTAAAACCCTAGCCCTAAAACCTAACCCTAAAACTAAACCCTAAACCCTAAAACCTAAAACCTAAACCCAAAACCTAAGCCCTAAACCTAAACCCTTAACCCTAAACCCTAAAACCTAAACCCTAACCCTAAACCCAAAACCCTAAACCCTAACCCTAAACCCCTAAACCCAAAACCTTAAAACCCAAACCCTAAATCGTAAACCCTAAACCTAAACCCTAAACCCAAAAAACCTAAACCCTAAACACTAAGTCTAAACCCTTAACCCTAAACCCTAAACGATAAACCCAAACCCTAAACCTTAAAACCTAAACCCTAAATCATGAAACCCTAAAACCCTAAACCTTACAATCCTAAACCCTAAAACCCTAAACCACAACCCTAAACCTAAACGCTAAACACTAAACCCTAAAACCTAAACCCTAAACTCTTTAACCCGTAAACCCTAAACCCGTAAACCTTAAACCCGTAAACACTAAACCCTTAAACTCCTAAAGAGTAAAAATAAAACCCTAAACCATAAACCCTAAAATCTCTAACCCTAAATTCTAAACCCTAAACCCTAAAACCTAAGCCCTAAACCTTAAACACAAAACCCTAAACCCTAACCCTAAACCCAAATCCCAAAACCTAAACCCTAAACACCTAAACCCTGAACCCAAAACCCAGAATCCTAAACCCCAAATCCTAAACCGTAAACCGTAAACCTAAACCCTAAACCCAAAAAACCTAAACCCTAAACCCCAAACCTAAGCCCAAAAAACCTAAACCCTAACCCTATACCCTAAACACTAAACCCTAAAACCTAAAACCCTAAAAACTAACCTTAAAACTAATCCCTAAAACCTAAAAGCTAAAACCTAAAACCTAAACCCAAAACCTAAGCCCTAAACCTAAACCTTTAACCCTAAACCCTAAAACCTAAACCCTAACCCTAAACCCAAAACCCAAAACCATAAACCCTAACCCTAAACCCTAAACCTGGAATGCCAAACCCATAATCGTAAAACCTAAACCTAAACCATAAACCCAAAAAACCTAAACCCTAAAACCTAAATCTTAAACACTAAACCTAAACCCTTAACTCTAAACTCTAAACGATAAACCCTAACCATAAACCTTAAAACCTAAACCCTAAACCCTGAAACCCTAAAACCCTAAACCCAAAAACCCTAAAACCAAAATCCTAAACCCTAAAACTGTAAACTATAACCCTAAACCTAAACGCTAAACCCTAAAACCCTAACCCTAAACCTAAACGATAAACCCAAACCCTAAACCTTAAAACCTAAACCCTAAATCATGAAACCCTAAAACCCTAAACCTTACAATCCTAAACCCTACAACCCTAAACCCCAAAACCCTAAACCTAAACGCTAAACCCTAAAACCCTATACCCTAACCCTAAAACCTAAAACCTAAAACCTAAACCATAAACCCTTAGACAGCAAGCCCTAAAACCTAAACCCTAAACCCTAAACTCAAACCTAAGCCCTAAACCTAAACCTTTAACACTAAACCCTAAAGCCTAAACCCTATAACCTAAACCCTAACCCAAATCCCGAAACCCAAAACCTTAAACCTTAAAACCCTTAAACCCAAACCTAAACCCCTAAACCCTAAACCTAAACCCTAACCCCAAAAAACCTAAACCTAAACCTTAACACTAAATCCCAAACCCTAACCCTAACCCTAACCCTAGGCCCAAAACCCTAAATGAAAACCCTAACCCTAAACCCTAAAACCTAAACCCTAAACCCAAAAACCTAAAACCCTAAACCATAAAACACTAAACTATAACCCTAAACCTAAACCTAAACGTTAAACCCTAAAACCCTAACCCTAAACCTTAAACCCTAAAACCTAAACCCTAAAACCCTAAACCCTAAACCGTAAACGCTAAAACAGTAAAACCTAAAACCTTCAACCCTAAAACCCTAACCCTAAAATAAACCCTAAACCCTAACACCCTAAATCCTAAACCCTAAACCCTAAAACCTAAAACCTAAACCCAAAACCTAAGCCCTAAACCTAAACCCTAAAATCTAAACCCTAACCCAAAACCCAAAACCCTAACCTAAAACCCTAAACCTAAACCTAACCCCATAAACCCTTAACCTAGAACCTTAAACCCTAAACCCAAAATTGTAAACCCTAAACCTAAACCCTAAACCAAAAAAACCTAAACCCTAAACACTAAACCTAAACCCTTAACCCTAAACCCTAAACGATTAACCCTAAACCTAAACCCTGAAATCCTAAAACCCTAAAA
>JAANYP010007523.1:0-27500 GCA_020465985.1 Centrapalus pauciflorus
ACTAAGTTGACTGCCCATTTCAGCACGCCGATTCAAGTGAATCACAATCTCGGGCCGGGTACTGAAAGTGATTCCGATGTGGATCCGACTTTATATCGGGCCATGATTGGATCACTTATGTATTTAACTGCTTCAAGACCTGACATAATGTTTGCTGTGTGTATTTGTGCTAGGTTTCAAGCGAATCCGAAGGAAATGCATATGAAAGCTGTGAAGCGGATTCTACGATACCTCAAGTCGAAACCGAAGCTGGGACTTTGGTATCACGCGGAGGGAGATCTAGAGTTGGAGGCGTTCACGGACTCGGACTACGGAGGATGCAGCTTGACTCGCAAATCAACGACTGGAGGTTGTCAGTTCCTAGGGGGGAGATTGGTGTCCTGGCAATGCAAGAAACAAACATCGGTAGTCGTGTCAACGTGCGAGGCCGAGTATGTAGCTGCTGGTAGTTGCTGTTCACAGGTTCTGTGGATACAACAACAATTGCGGGATTACGGTTTGGCTTACACTCAAACTCCTATTAGGATAGACAATCAATCTACAATTGCTATAACTAATAATCCAGTTAAACACAGTAAAACAAAGCACATAGACATAAGACATCATTTTATTCGTGATTGTGCTGAAAAGAACTTAATCAAACTGGTTAAGGTGGCAACAGAAGATAATAATGCTGATTTATTTACCAAAGCGTTTGATAAGTCACGGTTTGAGTATTTAATTCAACTGAATGGAATGCGCAACCCAGAGTAATTTGACCTTAGTAGTAGTAAGTAGTAGTATTTCGTTCTTTACAGTAGTCTGCTAATTTAGGTAAGTTTCTAATTTAGGAAAGTTTCTATTTTTAGTATGTTAGTAGGTTAGCTTAGTTTACTGCTTTTTGCTATGAAAAACAGAAGAAAAAAGAGAGAAAATAACAAAAATACAAAAAAAAAGAGAATATCGGAAAAGGAGTTAAGTCTTAGATACATAGGTTCAAAGTGACGAAAATTAGCACCGTCGTTACAGACTCTAAGTATTTAGGCTTTCACACATAATGCAACTAAATCCTAAGTGTTATACTTTACTTAGTTTGATGTGTTGGTAGGCATAATACATATAGGGAATCTCAAGGCTAATAAAATATTCTAGAAAAAGTCAAGCGTGTCACTAACTTAGATGTACGACCAATCGGTCTTAATTTTTATGTACAAGACATACAAACATTGAGTCTAAATGAGGTATGCAAACTTTCTGGGGATGTATGGCAACATCAAATACATCTGAAAATGGAAAGAATAGAAATATCATGTAAAACTGAGAGTCGAAAACATGCAACTCTGTTGTACGTAAGTACAGACCTGTTGTCTCTGTTTAGATTCGGGTTAGCAGACATGTCGCTTTGTTGTACGTCAGTACAGACCTGTCACCGCTATCTGCTAACTTTAAAAATAAACCTTAAGTCGAACTAAGACACTTTGTTGTATGAGAATACAGACCTGTGTCCGATGTTAGTCTTTTAAAGAAAGTTTGCAAATACCAACAAGTTAGAATCTTTGTCTGTGTGCCTTGATCATAAAAGTATCTCTATGTCTGAGTCACGTAAGATAATTTCCTGATAAATAAAAAGGCCAAGGGATATTCCGAAATGTAGAATGTTTAACAGGGTAAAATACCAACAATCGGCTAAAAGGGTATGTCACGACAAACAATAAAAGGAATTCAAAAAATTCCTAAGTGTGAAAGTTTAAGTACTAAAAGTTAGTATCGGACATCGCTATCTGATTGAACCTTTCTTAGACTATACTCATCAAAAATATGTTGTTAAGTATTTAGCTTAGATTGTAAATTTTTTCTTAAGTCTAGATTAAATTTTTGGTCAAAATTTTAGTTTACTTTATTTTATTTTATTTTATTTTTATTTTTACCTTAGTTTATTTTATTTTAGTTTAGTTTAATTTTTACTTAGGTAAAAGGTCAAAAGTTACTGAGGGTGTATTCAAAGTTGGATAAAATAAACATTGCGTGAAATATTTGTGCTTAGGGTAAAAGAAGTGGCATAGTTTATCTTGTTACACAATACCGTAGAAAAAGGTTGGAAAAGTTGAACTTATTTCAAAATTTCCGAAATTTTTCTAAGTGTTGGTAATTTCGAATCTAAGACAGACTCGAATGTGAAGTATTTCGAATCTGTCAGTAGACTCGAATCCACATAGACTCGAAGGTAGGTAGTATATATACGTCCACAGTGAAGGCATTTATTGCTTACTGTTGTCGAATCTGAAATCTCGAATCTGTCTGTGGCGATCTCGAATCTATTCTCGAATCTACCGTATTTCACATAAACGACATTTCATCGAGTCTAAAGCTATTGTGTTCGATTCTACACTCATATCTAGGTATAATCAACCGGATTGTACAAGATTTTGGTAGTTTTATACACAATTTTGGGCTTAAACATCACATTTTGAAGTTTTATGGGTCAAAATAGAGTTTTTGAAAAATAACTAAGTTAGGACCTATGAAATATCAAATTGAAGGCATAATTCAGTGATTAGAACATAGTTGAACTAAACTATGTGATTTATCTAGTTCAAAATGGTTAAAATCTTGGATTTTTGTTGGAAACAAATCTGTCGGCCTTTCGAATCTGTTCTTGGGCATTCGAATCTGTTCATGGGTTTCTCGAATCTATCAATAGATTCGAGATGACCATGACATTCGAGTCTGTCCATTAGACTCGAATCTGTACTTTATTTGCTTTGTTGAATTTAAATTTTATTAATCTTGTGGCAATTTAATTGTGTTGGATTTTGTACTTAATCGAGTACAAAATAAAACAAATTTTGAATTGAAACAAGTTTATTGATTTTTAATAATTCTAACAGTTTTATATATATTGTGCAGATATGGCGCTTCGTGCTTTTGTTCCTAAGCATAATATGGTACTTAATCCAGCTCATAACATCCCTGAAGCGCAGGGATTTCGAGAAGTTTTAGATTTTCTAGCAGAGTCTAGGATCAGCTATGCATTATATCAAAATATTCCGATTGTGATTTCATATGTGCGTCAATTTTACGATCATTTACAGGTGGACTGTACTGTCACCACGACAGTTTTAAGAACCAGAATTGCTGGTCAACCTCTGGTTTTCTCAGCGGATATTTTGCGTCAAGTACTGCAGTTGGGTTCACAAGAACAAGAAGACGGGCCTATAGACTTTCCATTAAGTATTAGGCAAGCAGCGTTTTTGCGAATGGGCTATAGTTTGGACGTTACAAAATCATCTTATATGAAAAGTGGGTTGATAGGGCAGTGGCGATTTTTGGTCCACGTGTTCATGATTTGTTTTGCGCCTAAGAAGGCTGGATTTGATTACATCGTCTCAAAGATTCAATCTGGGGTGATTGCCATGGTGTACAATAAGAAATTCAGCTTCTCACAGTTGTTTTTCTCGGAATTCATCCATCAAATTACTGCTCCTGAGAGAGAAAGATTCCTTCTGTATCCTAGGTTTGTCATGATGTTGATAAGGCACTTCTTGCCTGATTTGCCACAAACAGATGATGCATTGAGCGTGAATATTATGGATAAACGCATCTACTCTGACTGTTCCTCACATCGAGGAAGGTTAGCGGTTCCGGTGGCGCGTCCACTATTTGGTGCAATTCTGGATAGGGAATTTCAAGCCCCGAGTAATGCCAACTGGGCAGGGGAAGTTGAAGTTCAAGCTAGGCAGCCTCCACAACAACAAAGACAACAACCGCGAGCACAGCCTCAAAGGCGAAGACAAAGAGCGACTGCGAGTCAAACACAGGCATCAAGGCCTTCTACAAGTCAGCAACCGGAGGTACAAGAAGCAGGGCCTTCAAGTGTCCCAAGCGAAGCTGATCAGTTGTGCCAAACTCTAAATGAAATTTGGGAGGCAGGTCCTCATGCTAATGAAGATATAGCTGTAGCATTGGTGGGAGAATTACTTGAGCCTCCAGAGGGAGAAGAAGATGTGCTGAGGGATGTCGAAGAATATGAACCAGAGCAGACTGGTAATGTTTTGTCATCATCAGCTACAGAATCAGAAGAGATGGAGGAGTTAGAGGTTGAAGCTCCAGAGTCAGTATCTACTGAACCAGCAGTAAGAATAGAGACTTATGGATCCAGATTAATGGTTATTAATGAAGAGACTTCAAGGAGGCGCGCATCAAGAGAATCCGATGACTCCGATTTTGAAGAGGAAGACACTGCTCCTTTAGTGACAAGGCAACGGGTCAAGCGTCACAGATTCATGCAAGGATCATCTTCAGCCTCCGCAGAACAACCAGAAATTTCTCAACCTCAAAACCCTCAACTTCAAGAACCTCAAACCACCATTCCACCACCACCACATCGCGATGAACCATATATTCCATCGCCAATACTTCCAACTCCGTTACAGTCAATTCCATCAACCTCATCATCATACGCTGACAATCAAAGATTTTTGCGCTTAAAAGATAGAGTTGACTTCCAGGAAATCCAAATCTTTGGGCTAACGACGGCAATCGGTAAACTTCAGAAGCATAACGCAGATATCGATAAGGAGAATGCCGATTTGAAGAAGATTGTGGAAAAGGTCCAGGAAGAAAACACAGAGTTAAAAACATTTGTCTGCGATCAGGAAGCTGAGATAAGGACGATGCGCTCCCTAATAGAGCAGTTAATGAAAAATTTACAGGCTCAGGGGGAGACGTCGTGCCGTGATCAGGAAGTTCAGAGGCCGAGAGATGATGATGATGAAGACAACCAGGGCAATGATCCCAGCCCTAAAAGACAGAATGAGCCAGTAGATTTTTCTGCAGCTCAGACTGCTCAATCTGAGGGGGAGCCTAGTCAAGGAGGAGAAGTAGGAGGAGCAGGAGGAGAAGCAGGTTCTTCAAGGACTTTAGATAGCGACATGATAGATGCGCTGAAAGATATTGAAGAAGAGCTAATGGAATTTGATTTTGAAGATGATATTGAAGAATTAGAAGAAGGTGAATTCATTCCAGATGACGTCGTTGACTGGAAATCGGATGATGAAGTGCTAGATGATGAAGACGATCATGTTAATGAAGTAATAATCAATTCACAACCAGTCACTGAACTGTATGAGAGTCAAAATCATAATGTGATTGATATTGATTACATCAAGGTAGCCTCAGTTGCAGATAAAGAACTTGAAGAGGCTGAGAAAGAGCCATCTAGAGCTGATCTGATAAATCTTTGGTTCAAGAAGGAAGAAAAGAAAGATCAGCTGAAGATGAAGAAGAAGATGAGAAATCCAAGTGCTGGAAACTTCTCAGGAGGAATTATTAGCTGGTTCTTTGACAGAGAACTGCAGCTGTTTATTTTGAAAAGAAGAGATGGCCTTCAATACATGAGGCGGACACTGAAAGCGTTTAATTCATTGCCCAAGATTGAAGTTAAAGAGTTAGCCTGGAAGGAGCTGATCAATATTGGAGATGATCCCTACGCAAACGTAATTGAAAGAATTAAAAGGAAAGAAGGGCGATCAGGCAAATTTGAGCAACTTAAGCCAAGGACCGGAAAGAGGGTCGAGGATGGATCAAGGATAGATCCTCATACTGGAAGGCCTTGGTCCAGAATGATTTATAAGCCAGTCAAATGTCTAAAGAAAGTCCCAATGAAACCAATGCCACAGAACGTTTTGAGCAACATGAAGTGGTGGTACCTAGAGATTGACACTGCTGAAGCTATCATGGAAGATCAGGACGAGCAGGTCATTTTGAAGGTATATGATCCACTGCATTTGATAAACCTATTGAAGGACGACCTGAAGAAGCTTCATGATCAACCTATTTTCTTTACTGAACCATGGAGATCTGAAGCCAGGAAGTTCCAAAAGGTAGTTAAAGTTTGTATAGATGCTGGATTATATGCAGGTAGTAGTATATATAGCTCTAGTACTTAAATTTGATTTGATATAATGTAAATAATTAGAAGCTATCGTCAAGGGGGAGTCTGTTGGTACACCCTGTGTGACGATAGCAGTCTAATCGATCTGCATTATGGTTTAGGTAATATTCTGAGTATTAACAAGTATTTTGATATATATGTTTAATATGTGTTTGTCTGTTATTGATAGTGTGTTTGAACTTGATGTAACGTATTACAAGAAGTTCAAACATAAAGGTCAAAGATTAACTCAAGCATAAGTTAAAACATAAGTTTCATCACTTAAGTGTTTAAGTGTATGGCTAGATTCGAATAGGTAAAGGAAGACATTCGAATCTGTGATAGATTCGAATGTATCCTTAGATTCGAATGGGCTAGATTCGAGTCTGTCAGATGGACAGATTCGAATGGGCCTTAGGCCAGATTCGAGGTTGGCCCACAACAGACTCGAATCAGGGTCTATAATTAAGGATAGACTCGAATCATTAGAAAACTTTTGGCAGAATTCGTGAGGAATTAAGCAAGAGGTGATCTCGAGTTTATCAGCTAGGTGAGTGCCGTTTCGGAGAGAATTAGTACGTAGGATCGTTCGTGTGTCGTTCGTTCAGCGTCTAATAGTCTCCGTGTTCCCGTTGGTTGAGAGTTGTCCGTCTGACCGTCAACGAGGATTCCGCACTCGTTCACGGATCCGCGTCTAGATAGATCTTGCAGTCGTAGACCTTACACACATGCGCATATCGTTGAAACGTACGAAATCGGTAAATCGGTCCTTTCACCAGTAATAGTCCTCAACCTTCATCAGCTTAGGCGGGACGTTTGCCTTCCCAACCTCGTGGTCCATTTCTAAGAATTTCTGAAGATTTGACATCTTTTCTAAAGAAATTGAATTTGAACTTAATTAATTTAATTCGAAACTGATTTAGACTAACTTTTTCGAATCTAGGTAGATTCGAAACTAATTAAGGGTAAATCTTTTGGGATTAAATTCGATTAAGTTTTAAAATTCAATTAGATTCGAAATTATGTCAGATTCGAGATATCCTTAGAGTCGAAGGGCCTTAGATTCGAAGGTCAGCAAACTGAAATTCAGCAGATTCGAAACACCAGATTCGAAACAATACTAGACTCGAAATAAACTCGAAACTAAGCTAGACTCGAGATCCTATTCGAATGAAGCAACAGACTCGAAACTAGGTAGATTCGAAAACCTCTGAAATTGACTCGAAAGGAGCGTATTTAGGTTAGACTCGAGACTAAAGTGAAACCCTAATTACCCCTATAGATTCGAGCGCCGCAAACTCGAAAAACGGCTAACACTTTGATTTTTTGACGTTTTGCAGATTAAATCACTTTTTTTCTAACGAAAAATAATGATTTCGATCAAAAAACGTGAAAAACCACAAAGTGTTTCCCGAATATGAATTTGCTAAGCTTGAAAATACGTTTTTGAGAGAAAAACCGTCCAACTAGCGTCAAGAAACCTAGAATGTATCTGATGAACACGAAGAACACCAAGAACACTCTGTAGGCTCTGATACCACTTGTAAGGTCTACCACTGCAAGATCTATCTAGACGCGGATCCATGAACGAGTGCGGAATCCTCGTTGACGGTTAGACGGACAACTCTCAACCACGAAACACGGAGACTATTAGACGCTGAACGAACGACACACGAACGATCCTACGAATTAATTCTCTCCGAAACGGTACTCACCTAGCTGATAAACTCGAGATCCCCTTAAGCTTAATTCCTCACGAATTCTGCTAAAATTCTGCTAATGACTCGAGTCTATCCCTAATTATAGACCCTGATTCGAGTCTGATGTGGGCCAAACTCGAATCTGGCCCAAGGCCCATTCGAGTCTGTCCACAATGACATTCTCGAATCTGGGCATATTCGAATCTAAGG
Source organism: Centrapalus pauciflorus (assembly GCA_020465985.1). Classification (NCBI taxonomy): domain Eukaryota; kingdom Viridiplantae; phylum Streptophyta; class Magnoliopsida; order Asterales; family Asteraceae; genus Centrapalus; species Centrapalus pauciflorus. The sequence goes on from JAANYP010007523.1 coordinate 7,822, forward strand.
ACACATTCGAATCTATCACAGATTCGAATGTCTTCCCTTATGTAATTCGAATCTAGCCAATACACTTAAACACTTAAGTGATGAAACTTATGTTATTACCTTATGATTGATTTTATCTTTGAACTTTATGTTTGAACTTCTTGTAATACGTTACATCAAGTTCAAACATACAAACACTAATAAATATCAACCATATATAACATATATAACAAACACATGCTAAATCACAATGTAAGATCACTTAGACTGCTATCGTCACACAGGATGTACCAACAAGATACAACAGATGTTCAACTAATCTAAGACACACTCAGACTAGATACAATGACTACACTCACTTAGATGCACTCACTGATTTTACAAGACACAGATGGACAGCTTGAACAAGAACAGCTTAGACACACTCTACTGTTTTATTCAAGCAGACTTGCATTCATGGAATAACACACTTCAATGCACGATCTGATTTCTCACTCTTGGTAGTTATTTCATGATCCTTAGAAGCTTCCTTTTATACTCTCACTGAGAATCTCAGTGAAGCTTCTTCATTGCATGATGAGATAGTGGGATGTCTTTCCAAAAAGACAAAACAACTTTTCTGCACATTTTGATAAAGTAGACTTGTCGTCAAGTGGCAGAATCTTTTTCTTTTTGTTTTTGTCTTTGTTGCATAAGCCTTTAACCAAAAGAGGAATGTCAACTTTGCATCTTTCTTCTTTTATAAAGGCCTCTTTGATATAAGAAATGGTCTGTCACCCATTTCAAATATCTCTTTGTCTTCATGTAACAGAACAGCGTAGGCAGGCTTTGCAGTTTCTGTTTTCCACTTTGTCTTTTGTAAGGTCGCCTTCCTACGGATCCTATCTTGACGCGACACCGTCCAACGAGTGCGGAATCCAAGAACAAGCACTCAATCTCCTTGCTTCATGTAACAGAACGCCCCGACACGTGATTCTCTCCAAGAACAAGCACTCAATCTCCTTGCAAGTTCGAGATCACCTCTGCACTAATCCAATGTCGAATTCTGCAAAAGTTATTAATTAAAACGAATTAACCCTTAATTATAACCCCTGGTTCGAACTTGCCCAGGACAAGTTCGACTAAGCCCAAGGCCCTTCGAACTTGTCCTCCATAAGTTCGAACCATGACCTTTGAACTTATGTTTGAACTTATCTTTGAACTTATGTTTGAACTTATTGTAACACATCAATTTACAACCAAGTTCAAACATACATACAATCAATATCAAACATACATTATCAAACATATATCACATACGTATTTATATGCAATTACAAACAAATTGACTATTACAAAATATTGTCTATACTTAGACTGCTATCGTCACACAGGATGCACTAACAGACTCCCCTTGACGATAGCTTCTAACTATATATATATTGTTTAAGTACTAGAGCTATACAAACTATTACCAGCATACAATCCCTGATCTATAGAAACTCTAACTACCTTATGGAACTTCCTGCCTTCTGATCTCCAGCCTTCATGAAAGAAGATCGGCTGATCGTGAAGCTTTCTCAGGTCGTCCTTCGATAGGTTGATCAGATGCAGCGGATTGTATACTTTCAAAATCACTTTGTCCTCGTAGTCCTTCATCACTGCTTCCGCCGTCTCGTCGTCAACATACCACCACTTCATGTTTTTTAGTACATCCTGTGGCATTGACTTCATCGGTACTTTTTTGAGGCATCGGACTGGCTTGTAAACCATCCTAGCCCAAGGCTTTCCAGTGAGGGGATCTACTCATGACGGATCTTTAACTCTTTTCCCAGATCTTGGCTTGAGCCTTTCGAACCTTCCAGATCGACCCTCCATTCGTATGATCTTAGCAACCACTTCAGCATATGGGTCGTCTCCTAGGTTGATTAACTCCTTCCAAGCCAACTCTTTCACTTCACACTAGCTTGGGCAGTGTGTTGAACACCTTCAACGTTCTCCTCAAGTACTGAAGTCCATCTCTCCTCTTTAGCACGAATAGCTGCAGTTCTCTATCAAAGAACCAGCTTAAGATCCCACCTGAGAGATTTCCAGGACTTGGTACTCTCATTCTCTTCATATTTAGATCTGTTTTCTTTTCTTCCTTTCAGAACCAAAGCTTTATCAAATCTTCTTTGGTTTGCTCTTTATAAGCTGTATCAGATTCGGAATCATCCATAGACGCTAACTTAATCTCATCTATGTCAATCACGTTTTGATCATTATGCACATATTGTTCAGTGATAGGCTGTTTAGGGATGATTACTTCATCTACATTGTCGTCTTCATCCTCTACAACCTCTTCATTAGATTTCCAATCTACAACCTCTCCTGGAATAAATTCTCCTTCCTCTAACTCTTCTTGATCAAACTCAAAATCATCTTGATCGTCAAGATCCATTAAAGCTTCAATCATATCATGTTCGGCTGTCTTTGAGGCTTCGCCTTCACTTCCTTCTCTCACACCCGACTGTCCAGGCTCCCCCCGAATTTGAGCTTGCTGAGCAGTCTTTAGAGAAAGATCCGCTAGCTCACTCTCTCTTTCAGTATCTGGATCATTGCCATCATCTTCTCTCCTCAACACCTCAACTTCTCTGCAACTAATCTCCCCCTGAGCTTGCAGATTTTTTATTAATTGCTCTAGGAGAGTTTTCATTGTCTTCATCTCAGACGCTTGATCAGCTACTGTTGTTCGCAACTTAGCATTTTCCTGATCAAGTCTGGCATTATGTGCTTGAAGCTCTTTCACTGCCGTTAAAAGTTGAAAAATTTGGACTGTTTGGAAGTCCACCTTTCCTTTCAGCTCTGTGAACCGCTGATTGTCGGTGAATGTAGATGATGTTGATGAAGTGGATGTAGATGTTGATGGAGCAATGGTTGGAGTTGATGGAGCAGTTGGTATCACAGGCTCAGGAGCCAAGGTGGATGGAGCTCCCTACATGAATCTATGCCGCCTCGCCCTATGCCTAGGCACGAGTGGAGCTTCTTCTTCCTCTTCAAACTCAGATTCTTTAGTCTTTTTGTCAATCAGAGCCAGTCTTGTTGGTATCCTTCTGTTTACAATTAACCTTGATCCATATCTACTGATCTGAATATTTGGATCCTCGTTATCAGAATTAGACTCTGAGGCATTTTCATCAAGCCTTTCAGTCTCATCCTGTGCTCCTTCTTCTAAAACATCCTGAACCAGTTGTTCAGCGAGGTTTTGCTCCGAGGTAGTCCCCTGTGCCCATATCTCTTCTAGAGTTTGCGCCCTCTGATCAAACTCTGGGGCCGAACTCGATGGGCCGGCAGCGTCCGTTGATGGACCTGTTGCCGTAGATTCGGATTGTCTGCTGGAGGATGGCCTAACTGCCGAAATTTGTCTAGCCGGAGCTCTTTGCCTCCTATTCTGTTGCTGTTGTTGTTGTTGTTGTTGTTGTTGCGGTTGTTGTTGCGGTTGTTGCTGCTGTGGAGCTTCACCTGCCCAGTTATCTCCTTCTGGAGCTACAAAATCTAGGTCAATAACGGCTCCAATCAAAGGTGCCACTTGTGGCCTGACCTGCTCAGCCCTTCGCGCATTATGAGACTGGCAGTCAGCAAAAATTCTTTTATCTATAATGGCCACGCCATGTGTATCTGGAAGTTGTGGCAAATTTGGCAAAAAGTGACGGATGATCATCATCGCGAAGCGAGGGTACATCAAAATCTTTCTCTGACGGGAGCTGTGATTTGATGCACAAACTCACCGAATATACTAAGGCTATCAATGCCGATTGCATCTTGGACACAATGTAATCAAAGCCGGCCTTTTTTCGGCGCAAAACAGACCATAATTGTAACATCGCATTTTGAGATAATTGCGTGGAATTATTTTAGTGGATAATTAAATAATTATATTTGTGTTGGACCAATGAGATCCCGAGTAGTGGATTGATACGTGTCGGGTTATGAGTTACGTGTTATCGGGTGATTAATTTGGTGGATTTAATTTAATGGCTCAGTTATTTTATTATTATTGCGTGTTCCAATTAAATTCCGTTTCGTGGATTTAACGTGTCAAGATTGAGTGATACGTGTCTCCGAGCTAATAATTAGTGGATTATTATTATCTTTGAGATCGTGGATTTAATTGGGTCAATTTGATATAAATTGCGAAAAAGTGATATCGGGTCCGGGTTAATGGGTTCGGAACCGGAAAAAGGATAAGACGTATATATGTGTGGATAAGTCTTGAGTTTCCTTCTTCCCTTTCATTTTCCCAATTCAGAACCCTTAAGTGTGTGTGATTTGTGTGGAGCTCCAGCAAGCAATTGAAGTTGAAATCAAGTTGGGTGTTGTACCTTGCTTCATCTTCTTCCTCCTTTTGTGTTCTTGAAGCTCCAAAGGTAAGGTTTGTGGATTTTAAGGGCTAAGGCTTGTGATATGTATGTATTATGTTGAGAAATTTGATTTCCAGAGTCTATGAGTTATGGTATTTGAGTTTCTTGTATGTTATTGCTTCTGAAATTGAGTATGGAGGGGTTAAAATCCCCTGGTTCGGCTATGGAGTTCGAAAGGCAAGATTCTGCTGTCTGGCAAAAGCGCGGCGCGCAAATTGCAAAAGCGCGGCGCGTTTTCTGATCTGCAGAAAATTTCAATAGGGTCAATAGAAGAGAGTTTTGAGTCGTTATTTGGTCGAGTCCCTTCGAGATATTATTGAATTGAGTTATTTGGGATATTGGGTCTCAATAGGAGTTCCGAAAAAGGGTTTCGGGGATCGATTGTCCGTTCGGGGATATGTTTCGGGATTAGTTTAATTGCGATAATTATGTTGGATTGAGTTATGTTTGATTAAATTGCGTGGCTATCGAGCTCGTGTTAATATGTGAGACCCGTGATGTGTACAGGTTCTAACCAATCGCGTGCCGAGCCGCATTGAGAGTTCCTAGTTTTCAAGTCGGAATCGGCTAATCGGTGAGTACCCGAGTTCTTTTCTAAACCCCGGGATCGTTTTTGCGAGTCATAGCTGTGTAGCTGTTAGTGTATGTGTATATTGTGCAATGTGTGTGAGACAGGGACGCAGGAGCCAGGTATGATTCTATCTACCACATACGTCCTATGCGTGTTTGAGTTGCAGGTGTCCGCGATATATGATAGCGCAGGCTGACTGTCCCTAACCAGTCATGAGATATGAGACTGTATATACAGTAGTGATATTGCCAGGTCGCTCCTGTGCCTATTGTGAGCTAACCGCTGCTGTGTGCGGCCTGTTAGCTGGGGAACGGCGTCCCCTTTTGAGCAGAGATATGTGTTGTGCATCGAGTTGCACCTATGTGTTGAGATATTATTGTGTTGTGCATCGAGTTGCACCTATGTGTTGAGATATGTGTTGTGCATCGAGTTGTATGTGTTGACATATTACTGTGTTGTGCATGTTATATGTGTTATCGTGCAGAGTCTAACCCTCGAGTACTCACGAGCTTCCGAGCTTACGTATTCGAGTCTACCATGTTCAGGGTATCAGGAAAGAGATTGGTAGCCGGGTTTGCTGAACAGGGAATTGCGGATAATCGAGGACGGTGTATCTGCCTTGCTAGGGATTATGTTAGTGTTGGCTGTGTTAGCATCTTTTGGGGATGTTGTAATCTAGTGGATTATGTGTTAATGACAATTATGTGAAAGTTTAAATTATCAGTGATTTCGAGTTATCCTATGACATGTGTTTAATGGAGTATTGAGATGTTGCCACTTGTGTATTGTATTGACGTGGTATTTCTGAGCTCGGGGAGGGTGTTACATTGATGGTATCAGAGCTTGTGGTTTTAGTATTAAGTATCCGTGGATGCTTGAGCTTAGACCGTGTTCAGATCCTTGGGGAGTATTCTGATGTCAAATATAAGAGGATTTAATTAACCTAGCTTAGTGTATAACGCTGGGTGATTTATCGATGATTCTCAATTGTTTCGGTTTGTGCAGATTATTATGGCAGATCAGGGTGAGGGATCCGGTACGGGTAAGCCAGTGGGCGACGAGTATATCCGCAGATCAGAGCTGTTTGAGGTCTTGACAGAGTTTTACAGACAACAGCGTGAGGAGGGTCGGGGCTTGGGTCCGAGTCCGGGGCCGGCTGTTCAGCCAACGGTGACAGAGTCTGAGACTGGTGCTTCATCTTCTACGTGGAGGGGTGGGTCCTTTAAGGATTTTATGACGGGAGATCCACCCCAGTTCAGAGGTGAGGGCGAGCCAGGGATGGCTATGGCATGGGAGCGAGAAGTAGAGGCAGCCTTCAGAGTTGCGCATGTGGAGCCGAGAGATATGGTCGGTTATGCGACCTATCTGTTGAGGGGAGGGGCGTCTCAGTGGTGGCAGTCAATAGAATTAGCGATGACATCATCTGCGATGACGTGGGATCAGTTCAGGGTTGTGTTCGAGCTGCAGTACATCCCAAGAGATGAGAGACGAGAGATGGAGCGTCGATTCTTGCAATTGCGGCAGGGAGAGATGACGGTGCAGCAGTACGTGGACCGGTTCAACGAGCACTCCCAGTTTGCGACTCACCACATCACCACCGAGCAGCGAAAGGTCGATACGTTCATTGATGGATTGCGAGCAGATATCAGGGAGTTCGTTGGGATGCACGAGACTCCTACCTTCGCCAGGGCGTTAGAGATGGCCCGCATCAGAGAGCGGGAGATAGCCAAGCAGAGCGAGGATCCATCTTTTCAGCATCGGCGTGCAAGGACTCCTGAGCGGTCCTCGAGAGATCGGAGGTATTCCAGAGACGATTCCAGGGAGCGACGTTCGGGTCAGAGTTCAAGAAATAGACGAGACAGAGATAGAGACAGAGACAGAGACAGGAAGCAGAGATCAGGTGGACCGGGGTGGAGCCAGCGACCAGATAATCAGATTCAGAGGCAAAGGCAGAGTTCGCGATACATGGGGCAGAACCAGAGCAGCGTAGAGCAGAGACCTCGAGATGGGGGCGATAGAGGAGACAGTTCGGTTGGAGATCGGGGGTGCCCGAGATGCCACCATCGCCATAATGGGTCGTGTGTGCTCAGGTGTTATCGATGCGGTCAGCGGGGGCATGCTGCCGCCACGTGTACAGTCCCAGAGCCGTTATGCTTCCGTTGTGGGAGGCCGGGACACAGAGTGCGAGACTGTCCAGAGTCGGGACCAGCTATGCAGGGTGCGAGTTCTAGTGGGGCCAGAGCAGAGCCGTCGTCATGATTCTAGGGCGCGGGGTCGGGTCTTTCAGGCGACTGCAGAGGAAGCTCGAAATGCTGCTGATATGATTTCGGGTATGTCTTTCTGAGCTTGGTTTGAGTATGTGTCAGTTGTGGGGCGGGTTGCTGGGCTGTGTCAGTGATAAGCGTATGTGTTCTGTGCGTGTGAATGTTTTGTTGCATCTGTGATAATGTGATTCAGTGACAGAGTTGTGGGATAACTGTGAATGGGTTATGTGGGCTTGTCGTGTTTGGGGTGTGTTTATGGTGTTAATGTGTTGAATTGAGGAACATTGTGATGAGGGCTTTCGAGTTCGAAATTGTGCTATGTTAGTGGACTGATCTTGTGGAGTTATGTGAGTTATATGAGTAGTTATTGTGAATGTGTTTGTGATGTGCTAGTGGAATGATCCTATTGATAGTGGATTATCATGTGATAGTGGATTATCCTATCGATAGTGGATTAAAGTTCTTGTGTGTGTGTCCATATCTATGATATTGCGTTTTATGAGATGCGTTTATCTGTTGTGGTGAAAAGAGTTGAGAGTTCTGTTGTGATAGTGGATTAATCTATTGAGAGTGGATTTAATCCCTTTATGAGTTTAATCATGTGTATAAGCTTGCATAAGTGATTCGATGGAAATATCGTTATGTGTTGTGTTAGTGGATGATCTGTATAGAGCTATGCGAATATGTGATGAGAGAGAGCAAAGGCCGATGGATTGAGATCATATGTGGATTGAGTGGCTTATGAGGTGACGCCACGAGAAGACTCTGTGAATAGAGGATACGTCAGTTACAGGTATGGGAATTAGAGGATTTAACTGAGCTATTAGCGGATTGTTTAACCGAGTTAGAGATGTGAGAGGATTGTCATGCTTAAGAGTCAAAATGAAGAGGTGTATTAGTAATGATTGTGACATTGAGAATTCAAATGCGAATTTGACAGAGTTGTTGGGAAATTATATCGAGATTATGAGTCAACATTTTCGGGGAGTTAACATGAGAGGTGTGTATTTGCGAATGAGTTGCGATAGATTCCGGGGACGGAATCTTTTTAAGAGGAGGATTTGTAACATCCCATTTTTGAGATAATTGCGTGGAATTATTTTAGTGGATAATTAAATAATTATATTTGTGTTGGACCAATGAGATCCCGAGTAGTGGATTGATACGTGTCGGGTTATGAGTTACGTGTTATCGGGTGATTAATTTGGTGGATTTAATTTAATGGCTCAGTTATTTTATTATTATTGCGTGTTCCAATTAAATTCCGTTTCGTGGATTTAACGTGTCAAGATTGAGTGATACGTGTCTCCGAGCTAATAATTAGTGGATTATTATTATCTTTGAGATCGTGGATATAATTGGGTCAATTTGATATAAATTGCGAAAAAGTGATATCGGGTCCGGGTTAATGGGTTCGGAACCAGAAAAAGGATAAGACGTATATATGTGTGGATAAGTCTTGAGTTTCCTTCTTCCCTTTCATTTTCCCAATTCAGAACCCTTAAGTGTGTGTGATTTGTGTGGAGCTCCAGCAAGCAATTGAAGTTGAAATCAAGTTGGGTGTTGTACCTTGCTTCATCTTCTTCCTCCTTTTGTGTTCTTGAAGCTCCAAAGGTAAGGTTTGTGGATTTTAAGGGCTAAGGCTTGTGATATGTATGTATTATGTTGAGAAATTTGATTTCCAGAGTCTATGAGTTATGGTATTTGAGTTTCTTGTATGTTATTGCTTCAGAAATTGAGTATGGAGGGGTTAAAATCCCCTGGTTCGGCTATGGAGTTCGAAGGGCAAGATTCTGCTATCTGGCAAAAGCGCGGCACGCAAATTGCAAAAGCGCGGCGCGTTTTCTGATCTGCAGAAAATTTCAATAGGGTCAATAAAAGAGAGTTTTGAGTCGTTATTTGGTCGAGTCCCTTCGAGATATTATTGAATTGAGTTATTTTGGATATTGGGTCTCAATAGGAGTTCCGAAAAAGGGTTTCGGGGATCGATTGTCCGTTCGGGGATATGTTTCGGGATTAGTTTAATTGCGATAATTATGTTGGATTGAGTTATGTTTGATTAAATTGCGTGGCTATCGAGCTCGTGTTAATATGTGAGACCCGTGATGTGTACAGGTTCTAACCGATCGCGTGCCGAGCCGCATTGAGTTCCTAGTTTTCAAGTCGGAATCGGCTAATCGGTGAGTACCCGAGTTATTTTCTAAACCCCGGGATCGTTTTTGCGAGTCATAGCTGTGTAGCTGTTAGTGTATGTGTATATTGTGCAATGTGTGTGAGACAAGGACGCAGGAGCCAGGTATGATTCTATCTACCACATACGTGCTATGCGTGTTTGAGTTGCAGGTGTCCGCGATATGTGATCGCGCAGGCTGACTGTCCCTAACCAGTCATGAGATATGAGACTGTATATACAGTAGTGATATTGTCAGGTCGCTCCTGTGCCTATTGTGAGCTAACCGCTGCTGTGTGCGGCCTGTTAGCTGGGGAACGGCGTCCCCTTTTGAGCAGAGATATGTGTTGTGCATCGAGTTGCACCTATGTGTTGAGATATTATTGTGTTGTGCATCGAGTTGTACATATGTGTTGACATATTACTGTGTTGTGCATGTTATATGTGTTATCGTGCAGAGTCTAACCCTCGAGTACTCACGAGCTTCCGAGCTTACGTATTCGAGTCTACCATGTTCAGGGTATCAGGAAAGAGATTGGTAGCCGGGTTTGCTGAACAGGGAATTGCGGATAATCGAGGACGGTGTATTTGCCTTGCTAGGGATTATGTTAGTGTTGGCTGTGTTAGCATCTTTTGGGGATGTTGTAATCTAGTGGATTATGTGTTAATGACAATTATGTGAAAGTTTAAATTATCAGTGATTTCGAGTTATCCTATGACATGTGTTTAATGGAGTATTGAGATGTTGCCCCTTGTGTATTGTATTGACGTGGTATTTCTGAGCTCGGGGAGGGTGTTACAATAATAACATCCACCAAATAACGCCATTGCCCAATTAAGCCACTCTTCACATAAGATGCTTTGGTAATATCTTGGGCGTATCCCATTCGCAAAAACGCCGCTTGCCTAATATGAACAGGAAAATCTATAGGCCCCGCCTCCTGATCCTTTGTGCCTAGCTGAAGGATTTGTCGTAACATATCTGCTAAAAATACTATAGGTTGTCCCCCAACTCTTGTACGTAAGACTGTGGGCGTCACTGAGAATTCAACCTAGAGATGCTCCCAAAATTGACGTACATACGACAAGATAATCTGTAGATTATGAGTAAGATGCAACCCGCGATTGCGTCAAAAATTCAACCATGTGACGATACGGTTGAGCTTCAGGCAGCTCTCTATCCACCGACATAACCATGTTATGTATACTATAGAACACTCGATCACCCATATCTGCACATAGAAACAACAACCAATATTAGTAATGAAAAATAAAATGAACTTGTTAATTTCGAATTTGCATAATATCGAACTTACATAAGTTCGAAATCCAACCCATTCGAATTTCTACAAGTTCGAATTTATTTTAAAACATTCGAATTTAAGCAAATTCGAGGATTATGTTCGAACTTGACTAACTTTGAATTTGTAGATATTTCAACTAGTTCGAATTTTCTGACAAGTTCGAACATGATGAACATGTTCGAAGTCGGACATTTTCGAATACAAATCCATGATTTTAACCCCATTTGACTTAGAAAACAGTATCAACTAGTCCTATTGGGTTCTAATCGAAGTTATATGTGATTTATTTGAGTTTTCACCGGTTAAAACTTGTGATTTTGAACCACATAGTTTAAACCCAAAATCATCAAATAAACTCGATTTTTTTTGCCATTAAAGAGTCCTAAACCACCCAATCTTTGTATAATAGTGATTACTATACCTAAGGATGTGAGTAGGTTCGAGAAAAACGAGCAAAACTTCGTGAAATAGGAACAAAATCAAAACGGTAAGTTCGAAGGAATAAATTCGAAGTCGCCGGACACAAGTTCGAAGAAGCAAAGTCGAAGGTAGGTGAATTAAATGATTCACTATTGACCTATTTATACCAACAACATTCAAAGTTGACATAAATTCGAAGTATAATTCGAATTTGTCTTAAATTCGAACTTAATTGAAAATTTTGAAAATCCTTGAATAAAATTCAACTTTTTCGTGTAACGGAATTTTACAAACCTTGCAAATTTATTTACACCAAGCAATAGATTTCACGCAATGTTTGTTTATTTAACCAAAAATGCATCCTAGTAACTTGGACCTTTTTCCTACTTAGAAAAAAATAAAATTAAAATTAAATAAAATAAAATAAAGGAAAATAAAGTTTGAATAAAATTTAAACTTAAGCTACTCAAAAATACTTTTACAAACTTTATGACATACACTAACAGAATATTTTTGGTGAGAAAGTCAAAGAAAGGTTCAATCAGATAGCGGTGTCAATACGCACTTTCAGTATTACACTTTCACACTTACGAATTTTTGATTCCTTTGATTGTTTGTCATGATATACTTTCCAAGGCGAATGTTGGTATTATTTTCCCTTTAAACATGTTACACTTTGGAATATCCCTTGACCTTTTTATTTATCAAGAAACTACCTTACGTGTCCCATACTTAGACATACTTCCATGATCAAGGCATACACACAATGATTATAACTTTTCGGTATTGCAAATTTTCTTTAAAAGGCAAACGTCGGACACAGTTCTGTATTTACATACAACATAGTGTCTTAGTTTGTCTTAAGGTTTATTCAAAGCTAGCAAGACAGCGGTGACAGGTCTGTACTGACGTACAACAAAGCGACTTATCTTGCTAACTCGAGTCAAACCAGAGGTAACAGCTCTGTACTTACGTACAACAAAGTGACTTGTTTTGACTCTCTCCTTACTATCAAAATTTTTCTTTTCTTTTCTTTTCTATAAGATGTATCTGATGTGTCTATACATCCCCCATAAAAATTGAATGCCTCATTTAGAATCATTATCTGTATGTCTCTAACATAAAAATTAAGACCATTTGGTCATATATCTAAGTTAGTTACAAATATGACTTTTTCTTGAATATTTTATTAGCTTTTAAGAGTCCCTTTGTGTATTATGCTTACCAACACATCGAACTAGAAAATGTATATCACTTAGAGTTTAAGGTGCATTATGTGTGAAAGCTTAACACTTAGAGATTGTATCAACTGTGCTAATTTTCGTCACTTTGAACCTACGTATCTAAGAGTTAACTCATTTTCTAATATTCTCTTTTTTGAGCTTTTTATGGTTTTCTCTCTTTTTTTTGTTTTTCATAAATAAGAATAAGCTAATAAAGTAACCTACTAACTTACTATAAAAGGAAACAAAATCTACTTAACTACTAACTTACTATAAAAAGAAAGAAATTCTACTTAACTACTAACTTACTATAAAAAGAAATAAATTCTACTAAGGTGAAGTTACTCTGGATTTCGCATACCATTCAGTTGAACTAAAAACTCAAAGCGTGACTTATCAAAAGCTTTAGTAAATAAATCAGCATTATTATCTTCCGTTGCCACTTTTACCAGCTTTATTAAGTTCTTTTCAGCACAATCACGTATAAAATGATGTCTTATGTCTATATGCTTTGTTTTACTGTGTTTAACTGGATTATTAGTTATAGCAATAGTAGATTGGTTATCTATCCTAATAGGAGTATGAGTGTAAGTCAAACCGTAATCCCGCAATTGTTGTTGTATCCACAAAACCTGTGAACAACAACTACCAACAGCTACATATTCGCCCTCGCACGTTGACACGGCTACCGAAGTCTGTTTCTTGCATTGTCAGGATACGAGTCTCCCTCCAAGGAACTGACAACCTCTAGTTGTTGACTTTCGATTCAAGCTGCAACCTCCATAGTCTGAATCCGTGAATGCTTCCAATTCCAGATCACCATCCGCGTGATACCAAAGTCCCAGCTTTGGTTTCGACTTGAGGTATCTCAGAATCCGCTTCACACATTTCATATGCATTTCTTTCAGATTGGCTTGAAACCTAGCACAAATACACACAGCAAACATAATGTCAGGTCTAGAAGCAGTTAAATACATAAGTGACCCGATCATGGCCCGATATAGAGTCGGATCCACATCAGTATCACTTTCTGTACCTTGTCCGAGATTGTGATTCACTTGAATCGGTGTGCTAAAGTGAGCAGTCAGCTTTGTTCCCTCCATCCCGAATCGCTCCAGAATATCGTAGACATACTTCGTCTGATGGATAAACATACCCTCCTTCCTTTGTTCAACTTGCAAACCCAGAAAGAAGTTCAGCTCTCCCGTAGCACTCATCTCAAACTTTGACTTCATCACCTTCTCGAAATCTTTGCACATCTGCTCGTCTGATGACCAGAAAATAATATCATCAACATACACTTGTACCAAGATAAAATGTTAATCCTTTCTCTTCACGAACAATGTATAATCAATTCTCCCTCTTTCAAACCCGTTGTCCAAAAGATGAGTTGATAGTGTCTCATACCATGCCCTGGGTGCCTGATGCAATCCATACAGAGCCTTATCAAGACGATACAATCTGTCTGGATATTTTGGATCTATAAACCTGGGCGGTTGTTCAACGTACACCAGCTCCTTCACCTTTCCATACAGAAAGGCATTCTTTACATCAAGTTGATAGACTTTAAATCCTTTGAATGATGCAAAGGCCAGAAACAAACGGATTGCCTCAAGCCTTGCTACTGGTGCAAACACCTCGTTGTAATCGAATCGTTCTTCTTGATTGAAACCCTTTACGACAAGCCTAGCCTTGTTGCGAGTTACAATACCCCGATCATCTCTCTTGCAATTAAAAACCCACTTGGTTCCTATTGCAACTTCTCCTCGAGGTAATGGCACTAACTCCCACACTTCTAGCTTTCTGAATTGTGACAGTTCTTCTTGCATCGCTTCAACCCAAGAGTTGTCTTTCAGTGCCATTTGCACATTCTTCGGCTCTACTTGTGAGATGAAACACGAATAACGGCAAGTGTGAAAAGCCTCAGAGTCATTAATCATCGACAACAGCACTGTGTTATTATTCAAACTACTCCTAGTTCTCACACCAGCATTCGGATTTCCTATGATTCTCTCAACCGGATGATCCTTATTTATTCTAGATGTTTCAATCTCATCGACCATAAGATTATCTCCTAAGTTTGACCCTATTTCACCTAATGGGGGAACGAATTCAGACGCTACATTCTCTTCCTCATGATCACTGTACTCGGAGTTAGAATTAGAAGTCTGATTCTCGTTTGTAGGTAACTCAGAATCATTCTCTGCTGGAGATCCATCTTCTGTCGTTGTAGGCTCAGATGTTGATGGAATGCTCGTCTTTGGAAAACCTTGACCGTCATCATTCAGATTTGATGACGATAAGTCATGTTCAATTGTACCTGCATTTCCATCTAAAGGATGTTAAATGACTCAAACAATTTGTCATAATCAAATATCCATTCCGGACCAGTTTGGGATTCATGTGTATAACTTGTTACATCAATGTTATATACAATGTCTACCGTACCGCTTGATTCGTTAAAAACCCTTTTGTTTGGTGAGTTAGGCACATAACCTAGGAAATAACCTTCGTCAGCCTTTTCACCAAACTTAGGTTGATGTTTTGTTTTCATTAATGTACACGGTACCCCAAACGGTTTGAAGCCAGTTAAATTTGGTGGTCTTTTATTTAGAACTTCATAACAGGTTTTGTTCAATGATTTTACTGTAAGGGTCCGATTTAAAACACGACAAGCGGTATTCACTGTCTCCCCCCAAAACATGGTAGGAAGCTTTGAATCCGAGAGCATGGTCCTTGCTGCCTTAATCAGAGTCCTGTTTTTTCGTTCTGCCACCCCATTTTGGTGTGGCTCATATGGTGCACTAAATTGATGCACTATGCCTTTGGATAGACAATATACACCAATTACTGTGTTTTTAAATTTTTGTTCCATTATCACTCCTGATACGTTTTACCCTCGTCCCATAGGAGTTTTCGACTTGGTCTAAGAACCCAATCAACTTTGCAGCTGTCTCGTCCTTCGTACCTAAAACGAAAACCCATGAAAATCGTGAGTAATCATCAGTGATAACTAAACAGTACCAAGTACCACCTATACTCCTTTTGTTGATAGGTCCGAATAGGTCCATATGCAACAAATCAAAAGTGGAAGCTATAGAGTTCTGAGTCTTGGACTTGTGTGACTTCTTGTGTTGTTTGCCTTTCTTGCACGGTACACACTTGTCTTCAAACTGAAAACTCTTCATCGGGACACCTTGCACCAGTCCATGTTTAGTGATGTAGTTCATCTTCCTCAGGTGCAAGTGTGTCATGCGTCTGTGCCATAAGACTGATTCGGTCTCTGAAGCTTTGGACAAAAGACAGATCGTGCCCATCGATGAATCGGAGATGTTCATGTCCAGCATGTACAAATCATTCTTCCTTGGGGTTCTAATCATAATCGGAGATGTTCATGTCCAGCATGACTCCTTTGAGCGTAAGAGTTTCGTATTTATCTTCATCATGCTTTATGAGCACTACGTACATCTCCCATTTCGCTGGTAAAGCATCAAGAAGTTTCTCAATCTTCTCTAATTCACGATACTCGACATCGTGATTATCTAACTCTGTCAATAAGTGGTAGAACCTTGTGATAGTCTCATCCAACTTTTCGTTTTTCAAAGCCTTGAAAATTGCAAACTGCTGCTTAAGCATCTCGGTTCTTCCTTTCCGAACCCTCCGATTTCCCTCACATCTTTCTCGAGTGCATCCCACAACTCTTTCGCTGTACGATGATTCCTGAATGTGTGTAGAATCTCCTGAGGTAGTGCCATGCGAATGATAGAAAACACTCTATTCTCAGCCTCATATAGTTTCTTGTCGTCGTCCTTCATCTTCTGATAAGTCAGGACTCTCTGACGACCCTCAAACTTTTGAGTGGGCGGAATGTATCCCTCGTCGATACAAATCCACATTCGCATGTCATTAAAACGAGCGAAATCGGCAAACCTATCCTTCCACCAGCAATAATCTTCCAACCTCATCAGCTTGGGTGGTGAATTTGCCTTACCGACTTCGTGGTCCATTTCGATAAACTTTTGCAAACTGGTCATTCTTTCTAAACTTTTTGAATTTGAACTTAATTAATTTAATTTGAAATTAATTTAAATCAACCCTTTCGAACTTAGGTAAGTTCGAATTTGATTAATATTAAATTCGTTTGAAATTAAATTCGAAATTAAGTACGAAATCAACAAATTCGAAATTCTGACAAGTTCGAGGTTCCTGACAAGTTCGAAATCTGACAAATTCGAATGCTAGCAAATTCGAATCTCAGCCAAATTCGAATGAAACCCTAAAATAAATTCGACAGGAGGGTATTTTCTGACAAATTCGAATTTCTGACAAATTCGAACAAACCCTAATACCCCTATGTTCGAGCGCCGCAAGTTCGAAAAACGGCCAAAAGTTCGATTTTTTTCAACTTTTCAGTTTAAACCAAAGTTTTTAGGATTAAAAACTATGATTTCGACCAAAATGATGAACTATTATGAACTTTTCCCCGTTATCTTGCTTGTATGACTCGAAAAACTAACCAAAAAGTGATTTTTCCGTCCAAAAACGCCAAGAAACCACAGATGTTTTTTATGAACACGAAGAACACCAAAAACACCCTAATGGCTCTAATACCACTTGTAAGGTCACCTTCCTACGGATCCTATCTTGACGTGACACCGTCCAACGAGTGCGGAATCCTCGTTAGCGGCTTGACGGATAGACCACTCACACGAAAACCGGAGACACACACGATGATAGACGAACAATTAAATGCCCCGACACGTGATTCTCTCCGAGAACAAGCACTCAATCTCCTTGCAAGTTCGAGATCGCCTCTGCACTAATCCAATGTTGAATTCTGCAAAAGTTATTAATTAAAACGAATTAACCCTTAATTATAACCCCTGGTTCGAACTTGCCCAGGACAAGTTCGACTAAGCCCAAGGCCCTTCGAACTTGTCCTCCATAAGTTCGAACCTTGACCTTTGAACTTATGTTTGAACTTATCTTTGAACTTATGTTTGAACTTATTGTAATACATCAATTTACAACCAAGTTCAAACATACATACAATCAATATCAAACATACATTATCAAACATATAACAAACATATATCAAATACGTATTTATATGCAATTACAAACAAATTGACTATTACAAAATATTGTCTATACTTAGACTGCTATCGTCACACAGGATGCATTAACATCTTCAACTTTGTAAACTGATCTTGTAGCCAAAAACAATACATGAGGACTTGGAAACACATTCCATAAAGTGTTTAGCCTGTTCACAAAGAACAGGTGCTGTTCACAAAGAACAGAAGACTTATAATCTGTCCAAGCTGCTCAACAGAACAGAGCAGTGTAGACAAGTTATGTCCAGCCTGTTCAGCAGACAGAACAGGTTGGATAATCTGCCTTTGTTGCAACGAATGCAACATGGTAAACAGCTTTGGCTGATATTGCAAATCACTTTTCAGGTTTCAATAAGGCATTAACAGGCCTTAAATTATACCTTCAAGTGTATCAAACAGGTTTGATTAAATATCTCCCCCTAAGATGTAGAGCAAGTTTGATTGAGGCCTTTTTGTGCCTAACAGAAAGCATTTACAAGAAGGTAAATGACTTAACGCATACAAAATAATGAATCAAGATAGCAACAATAATATCCAAAACTAGTTCAGACTGTAAAGACATGTGTGCAGGATGATATATTAAAAGCTATCATGATCCACAGGGCATCACCGTACCAAGGTGTGCACAGGTCACATCCCAACTGAGCGTATAGACTTTCAAATAAAGCTAGAACAACAATATGTCTCACATGAAGACAAACATGTATACCGTTATATCTATAACTCACAGTTACTGGTTTTAAGGCGGCTGTTTACTTATATTTTCGCAAGCGGATTATATCCACCAAGTGAGTTATCTCAGGATTTAGCTTTAGCTTTACAGACTGTAGCTCGGTTTTACCGGCCTTGGCTTGACTTTATAGACTCTGGCTTGCTTTTCTGACTTTGGCTTGCCTTTATTGGCTTGGCTTGACTTTAATAACTTTAGCTTGACTAGACTGGCTTGGCTTTTCAAACTTTCACTTTATAACATAGTTCAGATTAGCTGAACCTGATCAGTTTTGGCAATCACATTTCAACATAAGCTTTCTTTGCTTTACACAATATAATTGTGCATTCGGTTGAATTCTTGGACTTTCTGTAGCTTATGTATAGACTTATTGCATTGACTAAGCTTATCATGTCATTTGCCTTTGTTGAATCATTATTTGACTTATGGCTTAGTCTTGACATGATTTGGTTAGCTTTATAGACATTCATGAACATATATGTCCTTATGAGATCATTATTTGACTTGCATTTTAATCCCATATGAATGCATATCATGACATATTATGCATAAACATGCTATGTTTATTTAATTTGCTTTTATATCTTACAATATGTTTTAAATGTCATGGCCTCATAATGTATGAAATATGATAATGAACGTCATATTTATACTTCCTTATTTATGATTTATGTCTTAAAACATGCTTTTGAATATCATTACATCTTACTACATTCATTTGAATGTTTATGCAATTAACTTACACAGATACATGACATTTTTAAGTATGCAAATGATCACGAAGTTCACACAACCGCTCTATTATGTTTCTATTATTTCTGGACAGCAAAGAACACCTTAATACACTCCTATATATATATATATATATATATATATATATATATATATATATATATATATATATATATATATATATATATATATATATATAGATAGAGATATATATATATATATATATATATATATATATATATATATATATATATATATATATATATATATATATATATATATATATATATATATATATATATATATATATATATATATATATATATATATATATATATATATATATATATATATATATATATATATATATATATATATATATATATACTAGTTTATTAACCCATGTTATACATTGGTATGTTCAATAATAGATATAAAAGTAAATTATCATTACAAATATAATAAAAATGTAAGTACACATGTTAAAATTATATTATATAGAGTATATTTTAAAATCATATAAAACTAATAAATTTATTAACCAATGTCTACAATTGTATTTCATTTGTTGTTTTATTATAGTAACCCATTTGAAACAATAAATTCAAAATTTTTGTATGATAATCAATTTAGATTAGCAATTTTACAGATTTTATAAAGTTTTGATTACTACTATATTGTTTGAATCAAATAAATTTTATTAGACGAACATAAATGAATCTATATATTTATTTTCAATGAAAATTAGATTTAAAATAACAAATATGTATTGTATAATTAATTTATGCCC
>JAANYP010007523.1:32500-62500 GCA_020465985.1 Centrapalus pauciflorus
GGGATATTTTCTAGTTGAATTTCTGGTTCTATGATATGTCGGGTTTCAACAGTAAAATCACTCCACCCAGGTTCTTCTAAATTAAATTCCTTTGGTATTCCTCCCAATTCCATGTTTCGTCTTCTTTAAACTTTACAACTCTACTTACTCAAATCTTCTTTGTTTCTGGATTAAATAAGCGATATGCTTATGATCCAGGTTCTGTTCCAAGGTATATCATTTGTTTGATTCTATCATCTAACTTAGTTAAGTGTTGAGAAGGTACTTTTGCATATGCTATGCAACCAAAAATCCTAAGGTGAGTTAGGTCTGGTTTCCTTCCTTCTAAAGCTTCATATGGAGTAATATCTTCCAAAGACTTAGTAGGTGTACAATTTAGGATATATATGGCGTGTCTAACTGCTTCTGCCCAAAAATTTCAGGGCATGTTTGTTGATATCATCATACATCTTGTTGTTGAAAGTATAGTTCTATTTCTACGTTCAACAACTCCATTTTGTTGTGGTGAGTATGGTGCAGTTAACTGTCTTAATATGCCATTATCTTTACAGTATTTTAGGAAATCACCTGAAGTGAATTCTCCTCCTCCATCTGTTATAAATATCTTGAGTAGTCATCTACTAGTAAAAATATGTATCTCTTTCTTGATGATGTAGGTGGTGATATAGGACCACATAAATCTCCATAGACTAACTCTAATGGTATTTCTGATCTTGCCAGGGTTTGTTGTGGAAATGAAGTTCTGATATGTTTTTCTTTTAAGCATATATCACATATACTTGTGTTATTCTTTATATTGGGTATTCATTGAACTAGGTTCTTTGATGCCATTGACTTTAGTGAGTTAAAGTTCAAGTGGCCTAATCTTGCATGCCAAAGCCATGCTTCATCTTGTAAGTTGCTTAATAAGCATACAGGCTTTCCTAGTCTTAGGTCTGCTTTATATAAACGATTCTCTGATCTTTTTACTCTTAAAAGTATTTTATTACTTGAATCATATAAGTGTAGTAAGTTTCCCTCCATTACTACTCTGCATCCGTTTTCTATGAGTTGTCCTAAACTCAATATATTGCTAGTAAGGTTCGGTATATAATATACTTGTGATATTATACGTTGTTCCATATTTTTACATTCTAAAAGTATAGATTCTTTCCCTTTGATCTCTATGTACGACCCATCTCCGAATCGTACTTTTCCAGTAATCATTTCATTAAGTTCGTTGAAATGATTCTTAATTCCTATCATATGGTTACTAGATCCATTATCTAAGAACCATGTATCTTCATTGTTTACAGGTAACCTTCTTGGTTCTAAGTTTTCTTCATTTAATAAAACCTTTTGGTGTTCTTCTAAGGTTGCCATAAGCAATGTTGGATCTAGGTCTTCTTCCATCAGGTGTGATTGTTCTGAGCTTGGACCTATCTGCGGACATTTGGATGCATAATGTCCATTCTTCTTACATTTATAGCATTGAACTTTACTCATGTCAGGAGTATATTTCTTTGTGTTGCTATTATGTTCTTTCTTGAAATTATTTTGTGAGGGTTCATGATTCTTTCTTTCTGATCTGAATCTATTACTACCTCTACCTCGTGAGTGGTTAAATCTATTTCTACCACGTCCTCTTAAGTGTTGACCTCTTCCTACATGTTGAGTTTCAGTCTCTCTTCAAAAGTTTTTAGTCTGCCAACAGCTTCATCTAAATTCATTGTGTTTAGGTCTGAGTATTGTTCTATAGATGCAACTATCTGTATAAACTTGTCTGGTACTGCGTTGAATAATTTCTTAACGAGTACAGGGTCTTCATACGTTAACCCTAGGCTAGCTGCCTTATTAGTAAGACTAGTCATCTTCATGATGAAAGAGTCTACTATCTCATTTTCCTTCATATATAACATCTCAAATTCTGTTTTTAGTGTTTGTAACCTAGCTTGCTGAACACGTTCTACTCATATGTGTCTTGTCTTTAAAGTATCCCATACTTCTTTTGCGGTCTTAAACTTTGAAATAAATAACAACTGATCTTCTGGAAGTGCTTGATAAATGTAGGCGATTGTCGTTTTATCTTTCTTAGCATCTTCTTGAGTTGTTTCTTGTGGTTCAATCAGTTCCCACAAATCATTAGCTTCTAAAATTGCTTGCATTCTAATTGCTCACATGGTGTAATTTGTTGTCTTTAACATAGGACAGGTAAAATGAGATACTATTCCTATCTCCTTTACATTATTTCTATTGTTATCATGTCCTGATTTGTCACCCACGTCTAAATTTCTTTCTTCTATGGAATCTTATAAATTCTATTATCAAATTCTTTCTACACAATAATTTAGGCTTTAAAGTCTAAATTTTCTGGTTTCAATTTTAGGCTTATTCCTTAAGTCTAAAATTTTTATTGACTCTTTACCTGTTTTTCTATTTGATTCAAAATTATAATTGGCCTATTATAAAAATGAACTAAAATAAAATTTTGTCACAAATTAAAAATAAATGACAGAATTAAATTTTTAAGAAAAACTATAAATTTTAAAAATTAAAATTTATATCAAAGAGTAGTAATACTTTGCACGTTAATTTTTATAAGTATCACTATTTTAAAGCTTTATAAAATATGTTATAAAATTTTAAATCAATAATAAATTATAAGTTACGTTATAATTTATTTTCTGAAACCTAATTTTATTATATGTTACGTTATAATAAAATTAAACTAAGGTTTTATTTAATTTTATTTTCTAATAATAAAATTAAAACAAGGTATCAAGAATACCTAACCTTTAGGTTTGGGCTGGTTATGTGTTTGGATCCGGTTCTGGATCTGAATGCAATCCGTAGGGATTGGGCTCCTCTTTCTCTGGACCCTCTCCTCTTTTCTTCACTGTTTTCTTTGCGAAGCGTTTCTAACAGAAACGGTGGCTTCCTCAACCGGTGTATTATTCCCTTTTGCGAATCGATAAACGATGTTCTTGTTGAATCGTTGCAACCTTTTTTGAATCGGTGCAACCTAATTTCTGTAGCCGAGGGTTTATTTTGAATCGGTGGCTATGGATTTCGGATTTGTTACGATTGATAAAAGGTTTCTGATTTTGGGCAAATCGCAAGAACCCTAACTGTTGCCTATGAACAATTGTTGGATTTTGGTTTCTATGGTGGCTAATGGTGGTTTTCTGGTGATGGCGATTCACGGTTTATGATGGCGTTTGGATATGAGTTTCTGTTCATGGGTTTATCCTACGGTGATGGCCCTTTCCTATGGAAATCTTCTACGGGGGTGCCTTCTAGAATCAGGTTCTATCCTTCTGATTCTTGTTGCCTTCGATTCAAAATGATACTATGAATTTCTATGGTTTGCTATATCTATTGCTATATCTTGCGATGGGGCTTACTGCTTTTCTGTAAAATTTGTTTCCTTGAATTTTTTTTGCCTTCGGTTCTTATGGGTTGCCTATTGTTGGGAATTATGATTTCAATTCTAATTGAAATCAGGGAAAGAAAAAACGTGGATGAATTTGTGTCGGTTGAAGGTTGAACTTTCTGTTCGGCCTCCTGTGTATCGATGATGATTCTATCCTGAATCACCTTCTGGTGTAATTCGTGGTTTGCTAATAATCGGTAACGGTAAATGATGATTTCTGGTTTGATTGGAACCGTATGCTCTGATACCAAATGTTGGGAAAGGGGATCTATTTGATAACGAAAATGGCACAGGATCGAAATAATCAAAACTTGATCTTTATTAACATAACATTGAATTCACACACTTTACAAATTTTGATTAAGGTTCCTATTTATAAATGACTAAGAGGTGCGATGAAAAGACGCAACCTTTCATGAAACCTTTTCGAATAGTTGTGTCTATTCACGAAGAGACACACCCTTTCAGTTTGTCTAATGACTATTCTAGTCCTTACACTTTCACTAATTACAATATTGATACAATAACTAATCTAAATTACATATTTAATCTAACAATCATGATTAATCTATCATTGTTTTTAATTCCATTTCAGCAGCAAAACATGAAGGTTTAGGGCGATTTAAATGTACAAATGAACAAAATAAACAACATACAACTTGTATCAAACTAATCCGAAGGAAAATGGCCTCCTACTTTCGGATAAAACAAAACAACACCAAAGCACAAACATATACAAGACTTCAATTAAGTTTCTGAGTTTTGTATAAAACTTGGAATTAAAATCTGAATTTGCTAGAATCATCAATTAAACATTAAACAAGGACATGCATGAACTAATTTTGGTGATTGAAATACATTTTGATGTTATATTTGAATTTTATAAGACATTTGAAGCTTTGTGCAAATTTCTAGGAACCGTAGCATTTGGGGATGATTTAACATAAACATACCTTGGGTTCTTGTTATATATTTGATGCTTGAAACTGATTTGATGATTCCCCACTTGATTTCTTGATTTGTGAGGGCTCTTGGTGAACCGTAATTTTTTAGAATAGGGAGAGAGATGTGCTTTTGTTTTTCTCACTAAAATGAAAGCATGCAACTTGGCCCCATAGTTTATATTCCTTTCACTTGTGAGGGCTCTTGATGAACCGTAAGTTTTTCATTCTTTTTTTTTTTTACAATTTGGCCCCATAGTTTATATTCCTTTCATTTATTTTAACTTGTCATCACAAATACATAAGAACACATATATAACTGAATTTAACTTTCTTTAATTTAATTAAGAATTACGTAGCCATAATGTAATTAAATTACGTTTAACGTATTGATTAAAATTAAGTTTATTAATTGATGCTAATAAATGTTCGGGTTGTTACAGAATGGGCTCCACCACGCATAACTTCGTCCTCGAAGTTGTTTATGTTCAGATTGACATAGCTTAGGAATTACAAAATAGGTATGAATTCCCAAAATCTGACACAAACATTCTAGTGTTTATTGAATGAACACCATCTGTTTTCTCAACTTTTAACTTCTCAGGCTTTTATAATCGGTACATTCACTCGCTTTTCAATATTGTATAGCTTATAGACTGACTTATGCAATGACATAAGAAAATCATAGGGTTTTCTGGCTTATCAGATATAAAATTACCGTAATGACTTATGCTTTAAGATTTCGAATATACCTCATTCAATTTGGATAACAATTCGATATAATAAGATAGTTTAACTATCATTTCTTATGATCTTGAACTATTTGTAGTGATTTTGGTCTGATATTTGTACTTATGGAACAATTTCATTCACTGATGATGTTATTATCACCAATCGCTTAACAGACTTTTGAGTTGCGCTGACTGTTATCAAGACTTGAGATGACTTTTTATTTGAAATCCCTGATTTCAGGATTAGGATCACTAGCTTTAGCTAAGACTTTTATTGACAATTAAATGGAATATGAATTCCATATACACTTGTGTATAGACTTTTAATTAACTTTCATTGGTCAGTCAAGACCAATCGCTTGATTTTATAAGAATCTCAGTTCATTTCTCGTTTGACAATAGCTTTGTGCCTCAATCTTATTTGAATTTCTATTCAAGTTGACATTGGGTGTTTGACAATCTGGTTCGAAGAACATCTTCTTATTTAGTTTTATTGAATCAACAACTTCCACCTCTACCTCATTACGAGACACGCTGTAATCATTCAGATTACTAGCTTTTTACGAAGTAGCTTGTGTTTAGGATCCAGTTTTGGTTTCCTTAGAGCTTTTGAATCGTACATGATTCAGACACTGATACCTAGATTGCTTATAGGTAGAATTTCTGATTGGAAAGACATTTATGTCAGCTTCAACTGATACAACCTATATGTTATCCGCATTTCACTATCGATGCTCAAGACTTATTTTGAAAATACAAGTTGTTTTAAATCATGAATAGAAATTATTTCTCCTTATTTCCTTAGAAATCCCATTTTTTACATAGTTTCGATGACAATGTGGTAATAATGAAATCACTACTGTCATTTGATTTAGCTTACTTTTCATTTCAGAGTAAAAATTATACTTGTCTGAGACTTAGTCTATTTGGCATTGAGTCATATGTCTAATAATAACTCTTTGCATTTTCTGGGATTCATATGTTGATCATTTTCCAAATTAAGAAAAATCAACATATCGCTTATAAGACTAACATATGACAGATAGGTCAGATACATGCAGAGATTTCTAGTCTTATCTCTGACTTTTGGTAACTTTAGAAACTGAGCTAATTAGATTTAGCTCATGCTAAACTGATCTTGACTAATGCCTTGTCATTACTGCATTTCTGCAGTTACAAATCTGGACAGACTTTTAGCAATGAAGACTGAACAACTCACATGTCTATTGTAAATGTTATTGACTTTATTGAAGATCCACTCCGTATATTTCAATCAATTGACACTGAATTTTTTAAATAAAATTGAAAGACAGTTTGAGCTTAAAATTTTGACATATAAGAAATAGAATTCAGTCACGATGGACAATATTAGCTTTAACATGACTCTCACTAACTGTCTTTAGATTAAGTTCTGATGACAGCTTAGAGAGAACTATATGACAATTACAAAGAAAGACAACTGGATTTTAAATACTTACTAGTACTGGAAACAATTTGAGCTTTAAATTTATCATTTAGTTCTTGAAAGTAGATTTCACCATGTTGACTTACGTCTAGTATTTGTTACCGTTCGTCTGTCGGACTGATCCACTTGTATTGACTCAGCAATCATTTGTTGATGATTAAGCTCCCAATGTTTGATACTTCAGGCATATTCTATGCACTTTCACTGACTTGGTTTTGAACATTATAGTTAATGTTATGTATTTGGAATTGTTCGTGAATTGCTTTATGTGACACCCTTGCCACAATAAACACCATTACAATAAACCCAGGATTAATCTCCAATCGCATGATTACATAATGATCTGAATACTTAATAATATTGCGGAAGCATTAAAGTACAAAAATAAAAATAATACAAATGTATTAAACACTCTATGGTACTACAAGGTTTCAAAACTAAGTCTACATACTCAAAAGTTATTACAACATCCCAAATGTATTACAATAACAATCCCATGTTTCAGTTACCAAGATAAGTAGTAGATATCTTCAAGACTTCAATTAATGACCTAGATAAAAATTCCCGCAGCGGATTTCCCTTTTTCTGTAAAAATTGAACAACTGAGGGGTAAGCAAATCTTAGTGAATACACATATTTACGCATTCTATAAATCTTTATGAAGCCCCCAAGGGTAACACCGACGACGCACGTCGTATACTCTCTACGTACACAAAGTACGGCACAAGAGCCGCAGTCCCTTCGAACCCAAAGCTCGAATTTAAACCAACCATCTGAGACAGACATAACATCGGGGATGACTTACTGCCTACCAGAACCTCGGAGGGATCAGCTCCGGGTCATATAGCGCAGTAACATCGGAATACAGATGCGACCTGCCGGTCCATCGAAAGATGCACAACAAAGAAACGGACATGCAACAAGCAACAATGTGCATCTAAGTTTATGCAAGTCAAATGAAGGTGAAACAACATGTCTCAGCAGGCAATAGCTAACATAAAGCAGATATAAACATGAGAAATCATATGTACTCACAGTGGGTGCGTTAATTAACTTCAGTTTATTTTATTTCTCCTCGGGATTTCAACCGGACTCACAAAGTACCCCACTGTGGGTTAAACAACACCACAAGGGACCTGTTACATTCCATAAGAAAAACATATCATACATATGTTTATTATCAACTGAGAATCGAGTTTGTACAATTAAAGTACCAAAATATTCGGAACCAACATCCGAAACTCACGTTTAAATTCTTTAACTTGATGTTTTATTATTCCCAATTAACCCTTTATTAATACCATCAATCTCTCGTTTAATAATGAGTCTCATCAAGTTTTACAAATTACCGTGTAAATCCTTCAGAACTGTGATCGGAAATTTATACTTCACTCTCCAATTTCTGAGATTGCCAAAATGTCCAGAATTTATCATTATATATAACTGAATTTAAGAAGGTCCCACCGTCTCTATTTTATTTTCACAAATCAAACCCAACCGAGATGACTATATATATATAGACACACACACACACACACACACACAGATATATATATATATATATATATATATATATATATATATATATATATATATATATATATATATATATATATATATTATTGTCTCTGTTTCAATGAAAATAAAAAGGGGAATACCGAAACCTTTAAAGTACTCACCATTTATAGTTTCGGTATATTGGGGGTGGGTTTCAGTACATGTTGCGATAGTTTCACCATCAAAGGTTTCACTAAAAAGTTTCAGTAGTATGTACCGAAACCTTAACCTCCAAATTGTTTCGGTACTTTTGAAGTCTCGGTACCCACACATACATATATATAGTTTCAGTACAGGGGTTTCGGTAGAAGTGATACCGAAACCTCAAGGTTTCGGTACCTTTAAAAACACACAGTACACACATGATTTTAATTCTTAAAATCATATTCGTAGCTTGAATCAAAACCTGAATGTTTATACATAACTTCCATAATACTTGATTTGCACAAAACCCATAATAATATCTAACATGCATCAACAATTTGAAGCTTAAATCAGTGAATCGGTTTTCATAAAAACCGATTTCTAAATCCTTAAATATCGAAATTTTGAGTAAATCTTACCTCAAATCGATGCTTGTAGATGTTGTAGTTCCTTTCTAGCAATCTTGATTCAAATTCCCAACCTTTAATTGCTCAGATTTTTCGTTTTTGATTTGTTGAAGATACAAGAACCGTGCGTTCTTTTAAGAAGAGAAAGAGCTGAGAGTTAGAGAGAGAAAGAGGTGAGAGCTTGAATGTGAAATAACCTAAAATAAAGACTTTCAATCTTTTTATTCCACACTTTCGGCTCATGACACATTCAACCCCTCTACTTATCTGACTTTCATTAAATACTGATTTCTGTCTTAATTTTATCATCACCATAACTTTAAATCATCATACTTAATAACTATAATTTGAAATTATAAATTTCTGAATTCCTTAAAATAGCCACCATATTCTTAAATT
This sequence comes from Centrapalus pauciflorus, assembly GCA_020465985.1. NCBI lineage: Eukaryota > Viridiplantae > Streptophyta > Magnoliopsida > Asterales > Asteraceae > Centrapalus > Centrapalus pauciflorus. The sequence goes on from JAANYP010007523.1 coordinate 41,557, forward strand.
CCATTTAAATAAAGATTCAATCTTTATTTTATCCTCACAGCCACTTAATAATAATTATATTAACTTAATAAATTGAAATTTTCAATTTCTCAATGAAGCAACCAACTTTTATAATTAATTCGATTTCAACTCAACTTAATTATATTAAACTTCAAAAATCCAAGTAATTAATCTAAATTACAACAATTAGATTTTTAGGATGTTACAGCATGGGCTCCACCACGCTCAAAGTTCGTCCTCGAAGTTATTTGGTCTTCAAACAATTACAATTATTTCTTAATCATTTCACCCTTTATCTCCTATGTATGTTTGACTCCTTTGTGATGCTTCCAATGTACCAGTTTCATCTCTATTTCCTTACTCCTTAATTTCTTCACTTTGGTATCTAACACACACTCCGACTCTTCCACATATCGGAGTCTTTCATCAATCTGCAGCTCAGTGTGATCAGCCCAATCCTCGTTATCAGAAGTGAAGGATTTTCTAAGATTCCCCACATGGAATACATGATGTATGCCCGACATTTCTTCTGGAAACTCCAAACGATAAGATTGACTTCCTACTTTCTCGGTAATCTTGAATGGTCCAACGAATCTCGGAGCTAACTTGCCTCTTTTAATAAAACGTGTAACACCTCTCATAGGTGATACCTTCAAATAAACCCAATCATTCACATCAAAACTGATCAGTTTATGCCTCCTATCGTGATAACTTTTCTGTCGATCCTAGGCTGCTTTCATATTTTGTCTCACTAAATGTATCTTCTCATCCGTTTCTTGTAGCAGTGCCGGCCCAGCAATCGGTGTTTCTCCTGTTGTCGCGTGATAACTGTTATTGTAGGAGAATTATATCAATAGCAAATGATCGTCCCAATTGCCACCAAGATCCAAGATACACGATCGCATCATATCTTCAAGTGTCAGGATGGTCCTTTCACTTTGGCCATCGGTTAGCGGACGGTAAGCTGTACTCATCGCGGTTCTCGTTCCCAATCCTTCTTGCAATGCTGACCAGAAATTGGAAGTAAATCGGCTATCCCGATCTGACACTATAGACTTAGGCACTCTATGTCTAGCAATAATCTCGTCCATGTAAATCTGAGCCAATCTTTCCAGTGAATAACTCTCTCTTATTGGAATGAAGTGTGCCGACTTGGTCAATCTATCAACTATTACCCAAACTGCATCATGTTGACGCCTAGTCTTCGGCAACTTCGTGACAAAATCCATAGTGATGTGTTCCCACTTCCATTCCGTAATGGGAAGTGGTTGCAGACTGCCGTAGGTTTGCTGATGTTCGGCTTTCACAAGCCGGCAAGTCCTACATCGTTCCACGTATTGACCGGTATCTTTCTTTAATCCCGGCCACCAGAAGTCTGCTTTCAGCTCATTGTACATCTTTGTGCTCCCGTGATGTACAGAAAACCTTGATTGATACGCTTCTTCAATAATTACTTTTCTCATGCCGCCGAACTTCGGCACCCAAATCCTTCCATATACACCTTTCAGTCCTAAATCACTTGTTTCCATAACCTTCAGTTGTACCCTTATATCCTCGGCATCAACGGTTTCTTCCTTTAAAGCTTCCTCTTGAGCGGCTTTAACATCGTCAATAATCGTGGAAGTTAACATCGTAGACGTCGTCATGTAACAACAATCCTTAGCATAAACTTTGTGATTCAAAGCATCGGCTATCACGTTAGCCTTACCAGGATGGTAAAGGATTTCACAGTCGTAATCCTTTATAAGTTCCATCGACCTACGTTGTCTCATGTTAAGCTCTTTCTAGCTAAAGATGTACTTCAAACTCTTATGGTCCGTATAGAGTTGACACTTAGTTCCATACAGATAGTGCCTCCATAACTTCAAATCAAAAGTAACAGCTGTCAACTCAAGATCATGAGTTGAGTAGTCTTTCTCGTGTTGTTTAAGCTGTCTTGAGGCGTACGCTATAACCTTTCCACGCTGCATCAGTACAGCGCGCAATCCCAACCTCGAAGCATCCGTGTATACCACAAAATCCTCATTGCCCTCCGGTAGAGCAAGTATTGGTGCTTCACTTAACGTCTTTTTCAAGACCTCGAAAGCCTCTTGCTGCACAGTTTCCGAAACAAACGGTGCATTCTTTTTCGTTAATGCAGTCAAAGGAACTGCAATCTTCGAGAAGTCCTTAATAAACCTCCTATAGTAGCCCGCCAATCTAAGAAAACTTATGATTTCTGTAGCTGAACGAGGCGGTTCCAAATTTCTTATGGCTTTAAGTTTAGCTGGATCTAAAGAAATCCCAGCTCCGGAAATAACGTGTCCTAGAAATTGGATCTGTTGCAGCCAAAACTCGCACTTGGAAAATTTGGCATACAACTTCTCCTTTCTCAATAATTCCAACAATTCCCATAGATGATCAGTGTGCTCCGCTTCAGACTTAGAGTACACCAAAATATCATCAATAAACACAATAACTGACTTGTCTAACATTGGTCTGCAAACTCTATTCATCAGATCCATAAAGACAGTTAGGACATTGGTTAACCCGAAAGGCGTAACCAAGAACTCGTAATGCCCGTAACGCGTCCTGAAAGTTGTCTTCGGTACATCCTCCTCCCGAACTTTCAACTGATGATAAACTGACGTAGATCAATTTTGGAGAAAACACTTGCTCCATGTAACTGGTCGAACAGATCGTCTATTCTTGGCAGCGGATACTTATTTTTAATAGTCAGCTTATTCAGCTCCCGGTAATCAATGCACATCCTCATTGTGCCATCTTTCTTCTTAACAAACAGTACCGGGGTTCCCCATGAAGATGAACTCGTTCGAATGAAGCCCTTATCCAACAACTCCTGAAGTTGCTTCATCATCTCTTGCATTTCGGTAGGAGAAAGGCGATGCGGAGAACGAGCTACCGGTGCAGCTCCAGGGATCAAATCAATTCGGAACTCCACTTGTCTCTCAGGCGGCATGCCAAACAAGTCCTCCGGAAACACATCCGGGAATTGTGATACGACAGGCACATCGGCCACAGTCTTCTTTTCAGCCTTGGCATCAATAGCATATGCCAAATAGGCGTCACACTCCTTTGCAACAAGCATTCGGGCTTTTGCAATGGTCAATAAACACAGATCCCCACTTCTCCTATCCCTATATATGCAGATCTCACGCCCCTCCGGAGTAGTTATCTTTATCATTCATTTCTTACATACTAAGTGGGCTTCATTCTCAATCAACCAGTCCATCCCGACAATCACATCAAACTCACTGAATTCGATCGGAATCAGGTCCAAATTGAAGACTACATCTTCAATCACTAAAGTGCAGTTACGGTATACATGATCTACTTTGACTAGAGTTTTACCAGCAGTTTCTATGTCAAGTACAATAGATAGCTTAGACAGATGCATCGACAGTTGTTGTGCAAAAACAGTAGATACAAAAGACCGGTTGGCACCCGAATCAAATAGAACTTGTGCTGGCATAGAATTAACGATAAACATACTTGTGACCACCTCTGGGTTTTCCTTGGCATCCTCTACCGTTATCTGAAACGCACGAGCCAGTGCCCTTTGTGGCTGGTTCCGACGATTAACTGAACCACCACTTGATCCTCCAGAAGATCGTGTTGAAGTTTAAGCAACAGCAGTTGTATCATTCTTTCTGCAGTTTCTACTGTAATCCCCCATACTCTACACTTATGGCATCCATCAGCTTTCCTTGGGCACTCATTCTGAAAATGACCCAACTCTCCACAGCAAAAACAAGCGCGTCCATTAGTGCACTTGCCGAAATGTTCCAGGTGACATTTGTTACAATACTGCAGTTATGTGTTGATGGAATACGCACGAGCACGACCAGAGGACCTAGATGATCGTCGATAAGACTGCTGTGGTGAATACTGCGATGAACGAGAAGAACCCGATTATCCCCCTTCACGTTGGCGTTTCGGTAGTGACAGTTGTGTTGGGTTAGTGGAAGCAGTAGCAGACCCAATTGAATAACCCGACATGATCAGAATTTGTCAACATTTCTGGCACCCTCTAGTAAGCCAGCAAATGTAGGGTAGCGAACGTTACTCATAACCCTCCTAATCTCCATATCCAAACCAGCCTCAAATCTGGTCGCTTTCCTTTCCTCTGTATCAACCTGATGAGGCGCAAACAAACTCAGCCTCGTGACTTCCATAGCATACTGGGACACAGTCTTATTCCCCTGCATCAGAGTCACAAACTTCACTTCCAGTCTTCGGCGCTCATCAACCGGACAGTATTGTTGAGTAAATATCTCGGTGAACTCAACCCAAGACATAACAGATACTTTTTCAAAGGTTAAGGTGTTAACCATGGAATTCCACCACATAACCGCGTCTTTAGTAAACATGGTTGTAGCAAACCGGACCATGTCCTTCTCAGCACAATCGCTGATTCGGAATGTCCGCTAAGTTGTTGTTATCCATTCAAGTGCAGCAATAGCATCTCCTAATCCATTGAACTCCACAGCACCATTTCCCTTAAAGTCCTTAAACTGTCAACCTTAGGGTTTATTAGATGACCCAGTATTGTCATCTTGATTATCGTCATTGTTACCCTCTTTCTCCTTGTTCTTTCTCTTTTCTTCCCTTCTCTTGGCTTCGGCCTCATATCGAGCCCGAAACTGGTCTTGAATCATCTTATTTTGCTCAGCCATCAAGGCTAGCATCATTTCTCTTGTTTCTTCGAGTGTCATATCTCCTCCAGACATGTTCTGAAATATAAAACATATAACTTATTTAGTAACATGTCACTTATTTAGAGACACCACCCATTGTCCCTTATGAAAGTCAACTTCTTATGATTACTGGATCATAACCTATCTTTGTTCATATCATTACTTAAACCACTACATATCATCACTTAATGTTTGAGACCAAGATCTCACGGACAGTTGAATCTCAAACTACTGCTCTGATACCATTCACTGTGACACCATTGCCACAATAAACACCATTACAATAAACCCAAGATTAATCTCCAATCGCATGGTTACATAATGATCTGAATACTTAATAATATTGCGGAAGCATTAAAGTACATAAATAAAAATAATACAAATGTATTAAACACTCTACGGTACTACAAGGTTTCAAAACTAAGTCTATATACTCAAAAGTTATTACAACATCCCAAATGTATTACAATAACAATCCCATGTTTCATTTACCAAGATAAGTAGTAGATATCTTCAAGACTTCAATTAATGACCTAGCTAGAAGGTCTTGCAGCGGATTCCCCTTTCCTGTTAAAATTGAACAACTGAGGGGTAAGCAAAGCTTAGTGAATACACAGAATTACGCATTCTATAAATCCTTATGAAGCCCCCAAGAGTAACACCGACGACGCACGTCGTATACTCTCTGCGTACAAAAAGTACGGCACAAGTGTCGCAGCTCCTTCGAGCCCAAAGCTCGAATTTAAACAAACCATCTGAGACAGACATAACATCGGGGATGACTTACTGCCTACCAGAACCTCGGAGGGATCAGCTCTGGGTCATATAGCGCAGTAACATCGGAATACAGATGTGACCTGCAGGTCCATCGAAAGATGCACAATAAAGAAACGGACATGCAACAAGCAACAATGTGCATCTAAGTCTACACAGTACACACACGATTTTAATTCTTAAAATCATATTGGTAGCTTGAATCAAAGCCTCTTTATACATAACTTCCATAATACTTTATTTGCACAAACCCATAATAATATCTAACATGCATCAACAATTTGAAACTTAAATCAGTGAATCAGTTTTCATAAAAACCGATTTCTAAATCCTTAAATATCGAAATTTTGAGTAAATCTTACCTCAAATCGATGCTTGTAGATGTTGTAGTTCCTTTCTAGCAATCTTGATTCAAATTCCCAGCCTTTAATTTCTCAGATTTTTCGTTTATGATTTGTTGAAGATACAAGAACCGTGGGTTCTTTTAAGAAGAGAAAGAGCAGAGAGTTAGAGAGAGAAAGAGGTTGAGAGCTTGAATGTGAAATAACCTAAAATAAAGACTTTCCATCTTTTTATTCCACACTTTCGGCTCATGACACATTCAACCCCTTTACTTATCTGACTTTCATTAAATACCGATTTCTGTCTTAATTTTATCATCACCATAACTTAAAATCATCATACTTAATAATTATAATTTGAAATTCTAAATTTCTGAATTCCTTAAAATAGCCACCAAATTCTTAAATTCCATTTAAATAAAGATTCAATCTTTAGTTTATCCTCACAACCACTTAATAATAATTATATTAACTTAATAAATTGAAATTTTCAATTTCTGAATAAAGCAACCAACTTTTATAATTAATTCAATTTCAACTCAACTTAATTATATTAAATTTCAAAAATCCAACTAATTAGTCTAAATTACAACGATTAGATATTTAGGATGTTACATTTTAGAAAGTGTTTCATTGTTTTATGCCAACGGTTATTGCTTTATCTCATACAGGTGTTGGGGAGTTTGCTTTATTTTATTCAGTTCTTGGGAGAATAATTTCCCCTGGCTAAACAGGCTTACTGTAGACATAAGACAAATGTCTTTTAACTTATAGACTTAGTGACTATATACCCTTTTTCCCATCCTAACACTCTGTACATCCTATCTTAGTTCAAGCCATCTATCATGATTGATACTTTATGTATTGCTTAAGTTTGAGATCAAGTATTACTTTCATAATACTTGATTCACTCAAACTATTGCTCTGATACCATCCTGTCAAGACCCGTCCTTACGGAGGAGTCTTAATGACTAAGTCCCAAGTAGCAATAACAGCATCAATCACAACTAAGATAGAATTAATAAAGTGCGGAATTAAGTCATTACAGAAATTAGGAATAGATTACAACAAGTTTAAAACAAAACTATTAAAGTTTAAAAGTAAACTATTAAGGGCACAAGGACACTAATCTAGTACAAAACCACAATTCATGTCACTGCTTCTACCCAAACCACCACCATAATCATCCATATTCGATACCAATTTGCAGATAAGTAGTGGTCTAATGACTTCAAATTCGGGCGCGCAGATCCTAAGGACTTGGTTCAACTGGACCTTTTTCTTTGATTAAACCTGTAAAAGATTCAACAACAACTATAAGCGTTTCGCTTAGTGAGATTATAGATTTAACAGTTAACATGTTATGACAATTTTATGCGGAGACTTGACTTTTGACTTTAATCTCTGACTTTGACTTTAAGCGCGATTTTAACAAGACTGTCGCTATCAGCCAGACATTGTGAGACATAGGACTTAAGATCGGATGATGTTTAATCCCACGCACACGCTTTTAATTGTGGGGATCAGCCACATACTGGCTAGCTACTAGTAAATCAATGTGGGCGAACATCAGAGTAGACTTAATCATAGACTGACAAAGACTTACTCAGACTTGAATTGTGCAGAAGCATATGAAAGCATTTACAAGAAGGAAAATGATTGAACGCATACGAAATAATGAATCAAGATAGCAACAACAATATATCCAACACTAATTCAGACTGTAAAGACATGTGTGCAGGATGATATATTAAAAACTATCATGATCCACAGGGCATCACCGTACCAAGGTGTGCACTAGTGTAACATCCTCAGATTTAAATTATTGTAATTGAGGTTTAATTAGCTGAATTTATAAATTAATGTAATTTAAGTTGGATTATGAAAGTTGGTTGCTTTATTTAGAAATTGAGAAATTACAATTTATTTAAGTGAATAAAAATTATCAATTGTTTTTAAGGATAATAAATAAATGTTGGTGATGAAATTTTAAGGATAGTAAAATAAAGATAGAATTCTTTATTTTATAAAATCAGTATTTAATGGAACCGGATAAGTAGAGGGGTGAAATGTGCCAAAGTTGAAAAAAGTGATTAAAAGACTAAATGGTCTTTCATTTGAAACATTTTAAATCTTCCTCTACTTTCTCTCTCTAAAACTCTCTCTCTCGTCTCTCTCTCTCTAAACAAATCAAGAAGAACAAAAAGTTGGAATTTAAGGCTGAAAATCAAGATTCGAGTTGCTTAGACGAATCTATTACTACTGCAATTGACGATTTAAGGTAAATATCTCTTAAAATTTCGATTTTTGAAGGTTTATGGTTCGGTTTTGATGAACACCAAATCAGTGATTTTGGATTCAAATGTTAATGCATGTGTTATATTGTTATGGATTCATCTAAATCGATTGTATGGGATGCTATGTACCAAATTTCAGCATCAGATTCAAACTCAAAGTATGATTTTGGAAAATTAGTGTGTGTTAGTGTGTGTGTGTTCGACGGTTGGACAAAAATGGACAAAAGGAGTTGGATTTGATATGAAAGCATGTTAATATTAGTGTTAAAATGGTTGAAAATCAGTGTTTTTAAGTTGGTATGAATTATTTCGAACACTGAATAAGTACAAAAATGATGGAAATTAAATCTGGAAAATGACAAAACTGCACAAATATGATTCGGATGGTCCGAATTCGGATCCGAGATGAACTCGGATCTGGTCCGAATTCGGATGAGGTCTGAACCTCAGAAATTCAAAACAGAAAATAATTTCTAAGTGTTGGAATTCGGTTGGAGTCCGAATTCGGGTGGGGTCTGAACTTAACATGGGGTCCGAACTTGACTATGGTCCGAATTCGGGCATCGGATCCGATTTTCGGGTCAAATATTGCAAAACTTATAAAAAATTAAGTTTTATGAAATTAAACAAGTTATTGACACAATGTTTTGTTACAACTGACATAACAGGTCCCTTGTGGTGTTGTTTAACCCACAGTGGGGTACTTTGTGGATCCGGTTGAAAGCCCGAGGAGTAATAATATTGATTAAAGTTTAATAACGCACCCACTGTGAGTACATATGATTTCTCATGTTTATATCTGCTTTATGTTAGCTATTTCCTGCTGAGACATGTTGCTTCATTATCGATTGGAATTCTGCTAACTTGCGTAGATTTAGATGCACATTGATCTTGTTGCATGTCCGTTCTTTTGTTGTGCATATATCGATGTACCGGCGGGTCGCATCTGTTACTCCGATGTTACTGCACTATATGACCCGGAGCTGATCCCTCCGAGGTTCTGGTAGGCAGTAAGTCATCCCCGATGTTATGTCTGTCTTAGATGGTTGGTTTAATGCCGAGCTTTGGGCTCGAAGGAGCTGAGGCTCTTGCTCCGTACTTGGTGTACGAAGAGAGTATACGACGTTCGTCGTCGGTGTTACTCTTGGGGATTCATAAAGATTTATAAAATGCGTAAATCTGTGTATTCACTAAGCATTCACTTACCTCTCAGTTGTTGAATTTTACAGGAAAAGGAAAATCTGCTGCCGGACCTTCTAGTTAGGTCGTTTGTGAAGTCTTGGAAGATATCTACTACTCAATCGGTAAATGTACTATGGAACCAATGTTGTAATATATTCTGGATGTGGTAATAATGAATTGAGTATGTAGACTTAGTATTGGAACCTGGTAGCACCGTAGGGTGTTTGACAAATTTGTAATATTTTAATTTATGTACTTTAATGTTTCCGCACTTGTTTAAGCATTCAGATCATTATGTAATAATCATGTGTTTGGTAATTAATCCTGGGTGTATTGTAAAATGTGGTTAAATGTGGCAAGGGTGCCACATGCAGATGGTATCAGAGCAGTAGTTTGAGATTCAAGTGTCCGTGAGGTCTTGGTCTCAAACATTAAGTGATGATATGTAGTGGTTTAAGTAATGATCTGAACTAAGATAGGTTATGATCCAGTAATCATAAGGAATTGACTTTCATACGGGACAATGGGTGGTGTCTTTAAATAAATGACATATTACTAAACAAGTTATATGTTTTATATTTCAGAACATGTCTGGAGGAGGAATGACACCTGAAGAAACAAGAGAAATGATGCTAAGAGAAGGGAAGACAAAAGAAAGAATAAGGAAAAAGAGGGGGGCAACCATGATGAACGAGATGACAACACTGGGTCATCTAATAAGCCCAAGGTTGTCGGTTTAAGGATTTCAAGGGAAATGGGGCAGTCGAGTTTAATGGATTGGAGGATGCTGTTGCCGCACTTGAATGGATAACAGCAACCGAATGGACATTCCGAATCAGCGACTGTGCTGAGAAGGACATGGTTCGGTATGCTACTACTATGTTGAAACGCCCCGTTCTAATAACGTGGCGCTTTTACTAAAATCTGCAACATAATCCTCGAAGTAATAGAATAAAGCGTTCTAATCTCGAACTTCAATTTCAATACATAAATAAACTAAAACCACCACATTCAGAGTGCGCTAAAATATAACATCCAATTATTACAACCAAATTGAAAGTCTAAGGATCTACCCATCCCAAGTACAAAATATAAATCTGAGTAAATGCGTAAGTCTTTCTGATACCATAAATGCTCAAACTCTAGATCCTGAAGCTGGTGCTTTTCCCTTATCAGCTAAACCTGAAAATTTGTCCCCACAACCGGGGTAAGCCGTCGCCTAGCGAGTAACAGATTTAAGAACACGTACAAGCATATATAACATGATCAACACAAATATCGGCTCAAATTCAACATGTGTAGCATAACGACTCGCTCGATTTAGCATACACGAATAAGGTATTGTTACCGGCTCACCCGCTAACAAATACATGGCGTACGACTCGCTCGGTTAGCACGTGTACAAAACATGCGGCTCGCCCGACATGCAACTCGGAAGCACACAGCAACCTCAATTAATTCACATATTACACAGTATGCATACTGGGGAAAGGGTTCTCAAATATCGGCTCATGACAACGAAATAAATAACAACATTCAAGGTTAAGCATGGTAGTTAAACAATAATCATGGTAATAGAAACGAATGAGATATCCAGTGCAAACACATCATGTATGATCATTTGTGAAATTAAATCAATTACTCACAGTGCTCGCAATCTGTACTCGCCAAGCGACTACCCGATATCAACTGAAAACCACGCGTCTCAATCGAATCGCTAGAGTCCTAATATCAAAGTACATTGTCTATTTATCAATATCCTTAACTTTCTAAATTTCTAAGTCCTCCTTCTATTTAATTAATTAAAGTTCAGGAACAATTCGGGAATACATCGATTTATTTGTTAAAACTTAGTTGTTCATTAATTATTTGTTTGTAAGTGTTGCCATTATACTTAATTAACTTCTCTAAAAAAAAATAAATTCTTATCCATACAAAGGTGAAACAATAATTATTCTATAAGAAACCTTATAGGAATCCATCGTCATAAATTTACCAATCAATTAATCAATTAACTAAGTTCATTTAAATTAATTCAACAAAATCCCATTAATAGTCCAATTATGTAAATTATATAGATCCAAAAGGGATACTGCATAACTTAACACGAACTAATTTTGGTTACCCATTTAACAAATTTTGACGGAAATCTAAAATAATTAAACAACCTAGATTAATTAAATTAAACTCATCTAATAAATTATTACTAGGTCCAACTAACAAAAAGAAAAAACAAACTATGCTCTCCATCTCCATTCTCGGTTGACCACAAAACAAAAGAAATAGAAAAATAAAAAAAAATAGCTCACACCAATATTGATAAATCAACCCACAAATGAAGGAAAAATTCAGCCCACTTCTATCCTCTCCCTCACCTCTCTCTATGTGAAATTAAGAAGAAAATAATAAGCCCAACACCAATAAATTGCTAGCCCAAAACACTAAGCTATTTATCATCAATTTTGACTCAATCGAGTCAACCCAAGGAAATGGTCTCTGCTCCCTACCCCATTCTTTTCGGCTGTGAACAGAAGGAAGAAAAAAAAACAGACAACATCGGCCAGGAAAGAAGATGACCAACCAGTCGCCAGCCAGCTTCGGCGGCGGTCAGCCCCACTCCGGCAGAATCAACATACACCTTCAACACTACCAATTTCTATCTCAAATCCTTGCTTTCCAAGCAAAATCAACCCAAACTCATAAACTCCAGTTTTTATGGAACTTAATTATTTCTTATTAAATCCGAAATTTAAGCATATATAATCATTCTAATATGATTTCTAAACACTTTTGTATTAGTTTTGTATAAATTTTAGGATTAAACTTCAAAACCCACCAAATCCACCATTGTTGCTCTTTGAAGCTTTTTAAATCAAGAAAATGATGAAGGTGATTGTAACAACCCAACTTTTAGCCCAATTTATTATCTGATCATCGAACCAATAATGTAATTTTATTACATTATTTGAATTATAATTTAATTAAGTATTGAAATATTTAATTAAATTATATAAATATTTAAATTATGAATTAATAAATTATTAAGATAATTAAATAAAAGATATATAAGATACGAAAGTAATAGTGGGTTAAGTAGCAAACGTAACTAGTTGAAGTATATAAACGGAATTTAGGATCACAAAATCATATCTACTCTCTCTCTCTAGACTTTTTCTCTCTAAGATTTCTCTCTCTACTCTCTCTCTAAGATTTCTTCGAAACCGACCGTCCGATTATCAAGATTTATACATCATTGGGAAGATCTCGAAGAATACTACAATAATCCACCGTTGCATGTAGGATTACGTACGAATTTGAGGTAAGAATTTACGTTTAAAGTTTATATACTTTCGGTTTTGAAGTTATAAACTCGAATTTAGCATTTTGCATGAGTTTAAAGCTATACTAACTTGATTTTAACTAGAATATGTATAATATAATCAAATCTAGGCTTAATATTTATTATATATATGATTTTGGGCTTGAAAATATAAGATTTAAAGTTGTAACTGATGAACAAATTCGAGAAACCAAGAACAAACTCGAATTGCATGAACAAACTCGACTTTTGTTGCTAAATTCGAATTATGGTTCGAGTTTAGACATTAAATTGGAAATGTGTCTTCGAGTTTAGTGTATAGATTTCGAATTTAACCTTATTTGATCATTAAAATCGAATTGTGAGCATAGGACTTCGAATTTGTATATATGTTCGAGTTTAGCCTTCGAATTTAGCCCTAAACTTGAAATGGAATTCGAATTTAAGTTCTATTACTCGAATATAGCCTTATAATCTCGAATTTAATCATCAAATTCGATTGATCATACGAATTTAAGCATGGATCTCGAATTTAATGTATCCAAATTGTCCATGTTCGAATTTATGTATATAAAGTCGAAAAACCACCCCTAAAATTGAATATATTGAATGAAATGCATAACACAACACATAAAATAACAAAATAATTAACTTACGGATTTTATATATATATATATATATATATATATATATATATATATATATATATATATATATATATATATATATATATATATATATATATATATATATATATATATGTATATATATATATATATATATATACACACACACACATTGATCTTTAGAGAATATAATTAACAAAGAATACAAATGAAAGAAAGATGTTAATGAGATTGATGATCATATGATCAAGATATGAGATTTTGAGATTAAAAGACCAACAAATGAACCTTGAGCATTATTAATAGAATGAATACTGAAAAACACTATTCAAATGATATGAATAACAGATTGAGCAACAAGCAAAATGGCGAGCATCTGAAAGTCTGACATAAGTCAGATAGTGGTTCTAATCCACTACAGATTGTGAGCAACAGAGCCAGAGCCAGAAAGTGCAAATAACCAATAACAGTGAGTTGTAGATTTTTCTTTAACTACAAATTATGTGAATTGAGACTTTGTTGCATTATCCTGATTTATTGGCATTCTGATCTTATTGAGCATATTGATAAATTGCCATGATTACTATGAATTGTTGAGCAGATCATTTATTCTTCTAGCTTCTATTTTCATTGACGAGTCATTTGATTGTTAAGCTTAACTCCATCACTATTGCTCAGTGTTGGGTTAATGTTAAGCTTATGATGTGCTGATTTACGTGATGAAAGCACAGGGGGTAGCTAGAGCTGAGCATTCTGATGATACCCATATAGCAATTACTGGTAGCTAGCCCAGTACGTGGCTGATCGCCACTAATGATGCGTGTGTATGGAGTTATCATCTTTCCGAGCATTCCTTATGAATTTGTCTAAAAGTCTCAAGAGCAACAACAGTTTTATAACTGGGAGCTGAGCAAAGTCGCGCATCGAAAGAGCATTAATTGGCCAATGTCCCTTCGAGATTGAGCTGTGCATGAGCCTAGTGCAGTGCATAAGCAATAGAGCTGAGCCGTGCATGAGCCGAGTGCAGTGCATGTGCTTCCGCGTTCATAATTGCTTGTTAAATGTGAAATTCTACATTCTCACTAAGCAATTTAGCTTACCTCGTTGTTGCATTATTTTTCAGGTAAAGGCAAAGGATTGGCTGGACCTAGTTCATAGGTCAGGACCTTGAAAGAGCTTGAAGTGCTTTAGAACCTGTTACAACATCTTGGTACTTGATTGATGATTGAGCTTTGGGGTTCGGGGCTCAATAAATTTGTGCTTTGATGTAATAGTCTAGAAGTCTGTTCCTATTACTTAAATATGTCTCTGTTTCTAATTAACTTTAATTCTGCACTGTTAATTTTATCTTAGTTTCATGATTGACATTGCGTTGCTACTGGTCCTAGACTTAAGACCTTTGAGAAATCTTGGGTCTCACAGGATGGTATCAGAGCAATAGTTTGAGTGAATCATTGTATTACGTGTAATACATGATCTCAAACTTGTGCAATGCTATAGTATCAATCATGACAGGATGGCTTGAACTAAGATAGGTTTTCAGAGACTAGTAGGATGGGGCATGAAAGGGTACAATGTGCTAGACTAATGATCTAAATACTTAGTGATTTGAATTTCAGAGCTATGTCTGGAGAAGGTGGACCATCAGGTGGCATGACCCCAGAGCAAGTCCTGGAAATGATGCAACAACTAATTACCCAGAATAATGAGCAACAAAACAAGTTCATGCTAGAGCAAATTGAATCAATAAAGAAAACTGAAAAGAGAAATAAACATAAAAAGAAACAAACTGAACAGTCAAGCGAATCGGAATCCGATAGTGAGCATGCCAATCAACGAGTTGTGCAGCCAAAAGGCTGTAGATTCAAAGATTTCAAAGCGAGTGGTGCTATAACGTTTGAAGGCACAGTAAACCCAATTCAAGCGTTAGATTGGGTAAGTCATACTGAAGAGATCTTCAGTATCTCAGAATGTCTGGACAGCAATAGAGTTAAGTTTGCTACAGCACTGTTCGTTGGAGCTGCAAGAGCCTGGTGGAAAACGCAAAGGAGCATTTACGGTGAGCATTGGACTGGGAGAAGTTCTTGGAGATGTTCAACGCCAAATACTGTCCAACATACAAACAAGACGAACTCGAGATGCAGTTGATGCAATTGAAACAAGGAACTAAGACCGTTGATGAATATGAGCATGAGTTCTCGAGACTTTGCGACTACTCGTCATATCAAGTAGCAACAGAAGAGCGTAAGATAAACCGATTCAGACTGGGTCTGAATCCAACATATAGAAGACAAATGAGTAGCATAAAATTCAAAACGTATCTCAGTATTGTGGAAGCAGCAAGGATGGTGGAGTGGGAATTCACAGAATCTAGTTGTGAACCCGTTATGATGGCTATAAGTCCTACATGTCCATCTCCACCTAAGAAACAGAAATCCAGTAGATTATTCGGTTCATCAAAGGCCAGTCAGCAGCAGTCACAAGCGTTCTCTACACCTCAGAAGACTAGAGTTTATTCCATACAGTCAGGAGCGCGATCGTGTAAACGCTGTAACAAATTTCATAGCGGACGCTGCAACCCTAGAGATGTGACGTGTTACACTTGTAAACGGATTGGACATGGAAGCGATGAGTGCCCAGAAAGAAACGACGTATGCTACAACTGTGGTGAGCGTGGACATTATGCCAAACATTGCCCAAATGCACGCATACTTACGAATCCTGAGCAACCAGTTGGCAGAGCAATCCAACAGAGTACTACAATGATACCTACAGCTAAGGCGCGAGCTTTCCATATAACTGCTGAGGATGCCGAGGAGACACCAGAGACGCCAAAAGACCCCAATGGTAACTAGTAATAAGCTTTTCTTATATGCTAAAATGATTTAATTCCGTTACCATATGAATTTCAATTCCAAAATAAGTAGTGACTTAACTGTACAACCCTGTCATCGATAGTGAATAATGCGGATGACATATGGGTTGTATCAGTTGAAGTTACTATACAAAAACTTTTCTAATAAGAAATTATACCTATAAATAATATAGGTATTGTAATCTGAATCATGTATAATTCAAACCCGAGAGAAATTAAAATTTAATCCTAAACACAAGCTCTTCGTAAATCCTTGTAATCTGAATGATTACAGCGTATCTTATAGTGAGACAGAGGTAGAAGTTGTTGATCCAATAAATAATTAATGAGAATAGTATTTGAATCAAGTAATTAAGCACCCAATGACAACTTGAATTGAAATCAAAGAATTCAGAAGCACAAAGCGAGAGTTGCAAGGGAATAAACTGAAATTTTGTAAAGTCAAGCGATTGGTCATGAGTGGCCAATGAAATGCCCGTATATGCTAAAAAAAATGTAAGAATGAATTCTCACTATGTCGACGCGAGACTAGTGAGATATCTAATATGGAATTCCGATTCCACCTAACTGCATATAAAATAAAAAGTTTCTACAAAAAAAGAGTAAAGTAATTTTAAATTCAGAAATTCACCAATAAAAAGTCAAACATAAGACTATACATATAATTAAACAGAACCAAAGGTTATTGCTTTGTCAAAGCCTGTTGACCAAATTGCACAGTGAACTAATAAAGGAAGGCGATGACGATAAAGTAGAAGATGATGTAAATAGTCGTGGAGACGGTTTTGGAACCCTGGTAACTCGAGATTTGACTTCAATAATAGAATCTGCCGTCATGTCTAACGAATCACACCGAGAAAGCTTAAGTAAATTGTCGATTTCTATCAAAATCATTTCCTTGGAATTTGATTCTGTATAGCGTTTGTTTTCCGTGTCGTTAATATTCCTATTTGCTGGAAGATTTGAAAGCGTATGATCTCTTCAAGTTCTTGATCATGTTTGACTTGCCTGAAATATCCATCAACTGCTGAGACCGTTGCGAAGAAGATGTGATCGATTATAACTCCTGCTTTGTTCAGCGAGCTTTAAGATGCAGTATTTCAACATTTTGCCTTAATCTCTTTTCTCAACTTCTAAACACTCGATCATCTTGAAAGATTTTGCTTCTCGAGAGGCTGCTTATGTAAAGGATTTGTCAGATATGGCAGCGCAATTGGAGACCAAGATAGGTGAGGTGGAGTCGTTACATGAAGAATTAGTTCCGGTTGTTGCGCCGGAGAATTGAATTCCATTTGTTTGTCAGAGCAAAGAAAATTATAAGTATTCATAGCAAGTAAGCACAAATCAAAAATCAGCTAAGCGATTGATGATTTTAACATCATCAATAAAAGAAACATAAAGTACAGATATCAGATTCCCGAAAAGCTTTGTAACTATTACAAGAGCAAATGAAAAGAGTTAAGAGCTAATTGATAGGTATAGATGCTAGCTGAATTGAAGGAGATATAAAATTAAATCTCAAAAGCCCACAAAGTGAATATATAACTGATAAACAGAAATTCTAAAAATCTCTTATGTAATTGCATAAGTTAGCCAATGAAAATTTTGACATAATACAGATGAGAGATTTAAAAAGTCATAACTGGCTCAAGATCAAACGAAAGAGATATATGAGCTAATTAATGAATTGAGTTATTATCTGAATTGATTATGGCATAAGGCATAAAGCTCATGTATTAAGAGTATGAATAGTAAGTCAGAAATTCCTAAAATGATCAACGACAATTCCATAACAGCGAAACATTGAATTAAATATGAATTCCGAGGAGAAATTTGAACTTCTTGTACATGTGAATCTCAAAGAAACATAAATCATGAAATACAGATGGTGCTCGTTCAGTGGAAACACCACAGAAGTTCGTATCAGTCTTGGGAATCAGGATATCATAAAAGCTATCTATACAAGTCTGTTCGAACATATCTAACTTCGAGGACGAAGTTTGTGCGTGGTGGAGCCCATTCTGTAACAACCCAACTTTTGGCCCAATTAATTATCTGATTATCGAACCAATAATGTAATATTATTACATTATTTGAATTATAATTTAGTTCAGTTTTTTTGAAATATTTAATTAAATTATATAAATATTTAAATTATGAATTATGATTTAATAAATTATTAAGATAATTAAATAAAAGATATATAAGATACGAAAGTAATAGTGGGTTAAGTAGCAAACATAACTAGTTGAAGTATATAAACGGAATTTAGGTCATAAAATCAGATTTTTACTCTCTCTCTAACTTTCTCTCTCTCTAGATTTTCTCTCTCTAAGATTTCTTCTAAACCGACCGTCTGATTATCAAGATTTATACATCATCGGGAAGATCTCGAAGCGTACTACAATATTTCACCATTGCATGTAGGATTACATACGAATTTGGAGGTAAGGATTTACCTTTTAAGCTTTTATATTTCCGGTTTTGAAGATATAAATTCGAAATTTGTATTTTCATGAGTTTAAAGCTATACTAACTTGATTTTTAACTAGAATATGTATAATATAATCAAATCTAGACTTAATATTTAAGTACATATATGATTTTAGACTTGAAAATGTAAGATTTAAAGCTGTAGATAATGAACAAATTCGAAATATTAAGAACAAACTCGAAAATAGCTAAAATCGAACCATGTATTTGAGTTTTGTCATTAAAATCGATCAAGGTCTCGAATTTATTCATTAGCTTGGGAATTGTAACATATTCGAATTTATCCATCAAAGTCGAAGAATGCCTTCGAATTTATTATAAGAATTCGACTTTAACCCATAATGAATGTCATGAATTCGAATATATCTCCTTTCCTTCGAATTTAGCATCAAATTAGAATAGATATTCGAATTTAGTCATAAACCTTCTAGAAACTTAGCTTAGATTTTGACTTTTTCAAAATGAAAATATATATATTTCAAATTTAGCAATTGAAGCTTCGAATTTGATCCTATATTCGATTTTAATGGCTTCAAGTTTAGTATATGATTCAAATTTAATATCTAAAGTCGAAACCTACTTCCTAAATTAGTATATTTTGAATAAATCACATGAACAATACATAAAATGATAAAATAATTAGCTTGATGATTAATTATATATATATATATATATATATATATATATATATATATATATATATATATATATATATATATATATATATAAATATATATATACACACACACACATTGATCTTTAGAGAATATAATTAACAAAGAATACAAATGAAAGAAAGATGTTAATGAGATTGATGATCATATGATCAAGATATGAGATTTTGAGACTAAAAGACCAACAAATGAACCTTGAACATTATTAAAAGAATGAATACTGAAAACACTATTCAAATGATATGAATAACAGATTGAGCAACAAGCAAAATGGCGAGCATCTGAAAGTCTGACATAAGTCAGATAGTGTATCTAATCCACTACAGATTGTGAGCAACAGAGCCAGAGCCAGAAAGTGCAAATAACCAATAACAGTGAGTTGTAGATTTTACTTTAACTGCAAATTATGTGAATTGAGACTTTTGTTGCATTATCCTGATTTATTGGCATTCTGATCTTATTGAGCATATTGATAAATTGCCATGATTACTATGAATTGTTGAGCAGATCATTTATTCTTCTAGCTTCTATTTTCATTGACGAGTCATTTGATTGTTAAGCTTAACTCCATCACTATTGCTCAGTGTTGGGTTAATGTTAAGCTTATGATGTGCTGATTTACGTGATGAAAGCACAGAGGGTAGCTAGAGCTGAGCATTCTGATGATACCCATATAGCAATTACTGGTAGCTAGCCCAGTACTTGGCTGATCCCCACTAATGATGTGTGTGTATGGAGTTATCATCATTCCGAGCATTCCTTATGAATTTGTCTAAAAGTCTCAAGAGCAACAACAGTTTTATAACTGGGAGCTGAGCAAAGTCGCGCATCGAAAGAGCATTAATTGGCCAATGTCCCTTCGAGATTGAGCTGTGCATGAGCCTAGTGCAGTGCATAAGCAATAGAGCTGAGCCGTGCATGAGCCGAGTGCAGTGCATGTGCTTCCGCGTTCATAATTGCATGTTAAATGTGAATTCTACATTCTCACTAAGCAATTTAGCTTACCCCGTTGTTGCATTATTTTTCAGGTAAAGGCAAAGGATTGGCTGGACCTAGTTCATAGGTCAGGACTTTGAAAGAGCTTGAAGTGCTTTAGAATCTGTTACAACATCTTGGTACTTGATTGATGATTGAGCTTTGGGGTTCAGGGCTAGTTTACATTTGTGCTTTGATGTAATAGTCTAGAAGTCTATCCCTATTACTTAAATCTGTCTCTGTTTCTAATTAACTTTAATTCCGCACTGTTAATTTTATCTTAGTTTCATGATTGATATTGCGTTGCTACTGGGCCTAGACTTAAACCCTTTGAGAAATCTTGGGTCTCACAGTGATGATAATATATATAGTTGGCTATTCAGTTTTAGTTTAGTAAACCATAGTTATACTCATTTATAGATTCTAGCATTTATAAAACTACATACGAAATTTGATTGAGTTTAAGATTTTTACCTCAAATGTTTTTAGAAATAGTGATGATGTTGAGTTGATGATGATGGGGTTGATGATGATCATAAATTCCAAGTATCCTCTTCAAGCTTTCATTTCCAGATTTTGTATTTGTAAATGTGTGTTTTTGGGTTCTAAATAAAAATATAGGTGGTGAAATGGTGATGAATCGTGAGGAATAGCAAGCAACAAGAAGGAAAAAAAAAATTTTCTGTTGGGA
>JAANYP010007523.1:67500-108881 GCA_020465985.1 Centrapalus pauciflorus
TTCTGATTTCTTGTTGCTGCGCCGTGAACCACACCCACCTACTCAATGCGTGTTGCCGTGAACCACACCCTTGCTTCTCACTTTGTGCCGCTGTGAACCTCCACCTTTCGATCTTTCGCTTCGCCGTCCGTCGCCTGAAAACCGTGAATGCCGTGAATCACACCCGCCGTCCCAAACCCCCAATTTCTACTCTAAATCAGATGAAACCCCTAACTATTGCCAAAATATAAAGGTGCACAAATGAGAAAATTGCCCTTTAAATGTTTTAAAAGGTATATAAAACTCTATTTAAGCACGGTCCTCAATTTATCATCACCCTATATATATATATATATATATATATATATATATATATATATATATATATATATATATATATATATATATATGTATATGTTTGAAGTATTCCTATCAATTATGTACCAATCGATTGATCAATAAAACCATAGGTTTTATACTTCCTTTGTTTTTCTGTTTTCATTCTTATCATACTACGTATATCAAACAAACATTATGCAAGAATCAAAGCCTACAGCTTTGTTAATATCAAAGGGAATAAATGAAAGTGATTACGCTAATGGTGAAACAAGTCAACCAAATCCTAAAATTGAAGTTGCAGATCAAAAGAAGAAATATGCGATCAGTTCAGATGGAAACCTGTGAAGAGGACAACGAATTTTAATCAACAATTAGATGATAGGTGTCTCCCAATGTAAGAAACGGATTGGTGCTGAGAATTTGGGTTTTTACTGCTCCATACTCCTCATTTAATCCCATCAAAATTTCATACAAGCGCTCCTTCTCACGCAACTTTATGATCTCCTTTGCTATTTCATAAGTACATCTACCACAAGTGCAAGTTGGTGTCAGATTTATGGACTGGATTTCATCCGAAACGCCTTCTTACCTTGGTGTAACATGCTGAAACTGTCATGTTTTCTTGACGGATACATGTGATGGTTCTTCCCAATTCATATGCACGAGGTGCATTCTCTTTTCCAAACCTCTCTTTGAGATCTAGCCATATGTCACGTGCAGTGGCTGCATACTTGACACTACATTTAATCTTTCTCCATCGTGCTAACAAGCCATCCTCTTACCATAGTGTTGCATCTCTTACAATTCATTGGATCAAGGGATCCTTCATTTGGTATCGTGATGGTCCCATCGACAAAGCCTATCTTGTTCTTGGAAAACAAAGCATTCGTCATATCACTTTTCCAATCGCTGTAGTTGCCATCTCGAAGAAGGTTTTCCCCAATGATGTTTTATCGAGGGTGATAAGAACGGGTGAGAAAATAAGGTGAAGTAACATCTATGGTGAATTTTTATCTAGTTGCTTGACCGGGTCCTTCATTGTTTCTTGTCATTCTGCTAAAATGAGGAAAAAGAGTATGTTTGGGTTTCCACGGTATGCTCTAATACCATCTCAAATTTTGTGAAGGGCAAATTGCTTGAAATAACAAGCTACTTACACATTTTTTCTTATTACAACATTTTACTTTATTTTGTACCATTAATTGGATGGTACTAACACTTTGCTCACGATCTAGGCAATGGAATTACCTGTTTGACAGGTAGCCGGTCACTTGATATGAACATTATCAAGAATACTCAAAAAAATCTTAAAAATCTTAAAATTGAATTTGCAACCTTAACAAATCCAAATCTGGAATGAAGAAACGAAAACGATATCTCAGATGCTATTTCAAATCTGAAAATCACATTCAAAATCCCTCTAAAAACGAAGAACACAATGTGAAATTGAAGAACACAAAGACAGATAAAAAAATCAGATCTGAACATGAAAATCGAATAAACCAATAATTCGAAATCCCAAAATAAAGACGAAACCCAATCAGATCTGAACTTGAAAATCGAGTGGGAGAGCGAAACCCTAACCTTGAAAACGAAACCCTAACATGTGAAGGATTGGGGATCCATCATTTGAACGGGAGGGTGGTCTCCATCTTCTTTCTCTCACTCTGTCGCTCTCTCTCGCCATAGCTCTCTCTCTCTCTCTCTCTGTATAAACATGGAAACCGACGAAGGGGAGAACATGTGGAGCATGGAAGCTATGTGGCTGCACATGGGGCTTTATATCGAGATGGTGGTAGGGACGACGACGAGGTGGCTGGAACTGGTGGGTGCGACAAAGCGCCGATGGATCGAAGCTCGCCTCCCCTTCGCCGGAGGTGTGACCTCCATCTTCTCTCTCTCTGTCACTCTTTTTCTTGCTCTCTCTCTCTCTCTCTCTAAACATGAAACCGGGTCAAAAGAAAAGAAATAACCGGTTCAATGACATAGATTGCCTTAAATGATAGGTCTAAGTGAGTAGACTCCAATTAATGGTACAAAATAAAGTAAAATGTTGTAATAAGAAAAAATAGGTAAGTAGCTTGCTATTTTATGCAATTTGCCCTTTTGTGAATCGAAATTGTTTTTTTATTCTCTTTTGGTTTTGCATTGGGCACATCAAAATATTTATAACAGAAACTTTGCTAACAATATAATACTTACATAATGAAACAATATTAATGGAAAAAAAACAATATGTAGTGAAATTAGGTAAAGATTTCAATGTGATATGAAAGGTGGATAATATCCAATCTCAACATCCTTTTATTTGTCATGTATCGTCCTCTCCTTTTGCCATTTCATTTACTAAGTTTTATTTAAATATTAAATTAATTCATATCTAAATTAATTAAATTAATCACTAATTAACTAAAATTGAATAACTCTCTTATTCTTATAATTCTTATATTATACACTAGTTTATTACCCGTGTACTATACGGGACACTTAAATAATTATTTTTTTTTATTTGTATAAATTTAAAAATTATTTTAGAACCAATAAATAAAAATAGTATTATTATACTGTAAAAGGATTATTGAAAATATATAAACCAGTTAACTAAAAACAAAATACATAACCAATAATTAAATAATAATAAAGAAATAATTTTTTTTAAAAATTTGGTAAATAGTCCTTTTTTTCTAAATCAATTTAATTATATATTTTAATATAATTAAAAACTTGGATAAGAAGCTAGTGAAAGACATAAGTTGTGGAATCGAATTTAAAACAAAATTTCAAGATAATAGGCAGAAGTTTTTTTCCTAAATTAAATTAATTATATTTTAAAATAGAAATTGTAGAATATTACATGTGTCGCTTCCGGTTTACGCCAATTGGCATTCTAGTTAGGTGTCAAGTGGCATCTAGGAACTCTTTCAATAGAATAGATAGATACTTATAAATAAATATCTTAAATTAACCGATAACATTAAACCCCACATGATCATAAATAAGTACCAAACCCACCTAAACTTAATGTTATTTGACTTGGGTCAAGTCAACAATTAATGACTTTTATAAATACCATTTTAAACTCTCATCATACTTGCTTTCTTTTTTAAACAATCAACTTTTCACTTTATCAATTAATTTCTTGTTAAATATAATTTCTTAAGAATGTTTGACTTTACTAAGTCAAATCTTACACGGATATTAACCCATGTATTACACGAATAATTTTAATAATTTTTTTCTTAAAACTATATAAACTTAATACTAAAAATTAATATTCAAACTTTTAATACTAATGATATTTAATATATCTTATAATAATTAATGTATGTATAAATCATTTAAACTAAAAAAACTATTCATTAATAACTTTTAAGTTTATTATTAGTACTATAGTTATTATTATAATTATTAATCAAAAAAGTTTTTGTATATTGTTTGTTATGATTTTGTGGTATTTAAGTATTTAATCATAATCTTATCTTAAAAGGAATTTGATTTGAAAATTTTCATGTAATCTTAAAATACCAATTAACATTTGTTATTAGTCGAACATGCCACTTGACATCATGAGATAAAGACAAATGACAATTTAGTTACTCTTTTAATATTATTTATAGATTAGAAAAAAAACAAATTCAATTGAAAATTGTTATATACACATGGCGATCCCATGTTAAGCCAAGTGGCGCCCTATCTAGATGCCATGTGTCATCTAGTTACTTATATAATAGAATAGATAATTTTCGGTTTATATTATTCATAATCAAAATACTTTAATTTACATATAAAATAGCTTTGAAATACAAAGACTCTTTCATATATGTTTGTATGAACCTGGTGACTTGAATACTTAATCATACCAAAGAGTCGATACGATATATTTTGGACACATCTTGTATATGCCTACCACAAAATGAACGCCAGTAATGAAAGTAATTTGTGGATCTTGGTTGTTTTTTTATTGGGTTTATTACTATGAAAAAAACCAACATATTTTTCACGTTTTTATGGTTTAGTCCCTCTGTGTTATTTTTTACCAATAAAATTCTTAAATAATATATTTGTTTGTGATTTTTAGATATTTTCTTTATTTTTTCAAAAAAGTCTTCAAGTTTGTATAATTTTCGGAGAAAAATAGAGAAAACATGTTGGATTTTTGTGGAAAAAGTCATGGTTGATTATAAAAAAAATAAAACTTTTCCAAAAACCTGATTGAAAACAATAACTTATGGACTTTCTTAGGAAAAAATAACACAGAGGGACTAAATCGCAAAAAATATGAAAACATGATGGTTTTTTTTTCATATTAAACCTTTTTTTATTATTTAAATACGAATTAGGGTGTTTATCAATGGAAGAAATGGAAAGAAATACAATGTTATTTGATGAGATATACACCTAGCTCAAAAGTATTCCATATCTACATATCACTGGGTATTCCTTCTCAGTGAATTATCATTGATAAGTTAATAGACTGCTGTCACAAATTTCATTGTTAATAAGGTTGGAGTTCTTTATGTTGGCTTACAAGTTGCTGTAACTAATCTTTACAAGTTGCTGTAACTAATCTCTTGTTGAAGTTGTTACAAATCCGTTAGTTTAGAAATTAGTTAGTTGTTAAGTTTACTTGTATATATATATATATATATATATATATATATATATATATATATATATATATATATATATATATATATATATATATATATATATGTATGTAATGCTTCTGATCATCATCTTCAATAAGAAGAATCAATTTTTCTCTCCTTCTCAATCTTCTCTCATATTCAATCACTTCATATTCCTCATTTCTGATTTCTGATTTCATTCAACCATGTCTGAATCAGAAAATAATTCATCAAATTCCAGTAATCGTGATTGTTCAAATCCTTATTACCTTGGATCTTCGGATAATCGTGGATCAATTTTAGTCTCAAATGTCTTCAATGGCACTGGTTTCATGGCTTGGAAACGTTCAATGACAATAGCACTGACTGTGAAGAACAAGTACGATTTCATTGATGGTACTATTTCTCAACCATCTGAGAACTATTCCACCTGGTTTCGTGTTAACTCCATGGTTATAAGTTGGCTTCTCAATTCGCTCCAAAAGAACATTGTTGATAGTGTTTTGTTCCTACAAACTGCTGGTGAAATTTGGAACGAATTAAATCAAAGATATGCTCAATCAGACGGTTTGATATATCAAATTCAACAACAACTCTATTCTGTTTCACAAAACTCCTATGATTTCTCCACATATTTCACCAAATTATCAAAAGTTGGGATGAATTGAGAATTATACAAGATCTACCCAATTGTTCGTGTGGTGCAGCTTTGCAACTAAACAAATATGTTGAAGATCAGCGCCTAATTCAACTTCTCATGGGATTACATGATTCCTACAAATCCATTAGAGCTCAAGTTCTTATGATGAAGCTGTTACCCTCTATTTCCACTGCTTACTCTTTAATCACACAAGAAGAACGTCAAAGAGAGATATCTATCCCTCAATCTGTTCTTGGTACTGGCACTGAAAACATTGCTATGCAGGTTTCTTCTACCGATTCTAAAAAGCTTCTTCTCTGTAATCATTGTAAAAAGGCTGGACACACCAAAGCTCAGTGTTATCGCCTTCACGGTTTTCCTGCAAACTTCAAATTTACCAAGTCTAAACGCAATGAACCACAATCCTCAACTGTTGTTTCTTCGCCTTCGATCTCTCAAGATCAGTTTCAACAACTGGTTGAACTCTTAAATAATAAAAAGTTGAACATTTCCTCTTCAAGTCAAGTTAATTCAATCATCATCACTGATGGAGCAATGATGGATGAAGGTAAAAAATTTTCTTTCAAGCATTTTCTGGAAAATGTTTCTAAACATTCTGCTTTATTACGTACACATCACTCCTGGATCATTGACACATGTGCTCTAATAAAGTTCTTTTTTCATCTCTCAATAAATTCACTCAGCCTCATTCGATTGGTCTGCCTGCCTAATGGACATCATACTGTTGTCTCATTTTCTGGTGATGTACAACTTCATAATTCCATCACATTACATAATGTTTTATACGTTCCATGCTTCAAGTATAACCTCTTGTCTGTTCCTAAACTTGTTGCTCAGCTGAATACTTTTTTCATTCTCACTGACAAAGAGTGTTTCATGCAAGACCCTTTGTCCAAGAATAAACTCTCTCTTGGCATACTTGGAAAACGCACAAAAGATCTGTATGTGTTTGATCACCAAGATATTGGCAATAGTCTTTCATTTCAGTTTGACTTTTCAGCTTTACAATTCTGTAACAAATCATCTGTAATGAATACATTGCACTCTTGTAATAACTCTTCTGTGACTAAAGCAATGCTTTGGCATACTTGTTTTGGGCATTTACCTCTAGACAAACTCAAAAAGTTGAAGCTGTTACCATCAGATGTTCATGATCATAATATTGATACTTGTTTGATTTGTTCCCAAGCTAAACAACATCATCTTTCCTTTCCAAAGAGTCAAACTAGTTCCCATGACATTTTTGATCTTGTTCATGTTGATGTTTGGGGTCCATATCGTCACTCCACTTTTGATGGTCATAAATATTTTATTACCATAGTGGATGATTTCAGCAGATTCACATGGACACATTTACTTTCTCACAAAAGCTATGTCATGTCTGTTCTCAAAGGCTTAACTTGATTAAAACGCAATTTGGCATCCTGGTTAAGGTGATTAGAAGTGACATGAGCTTGGTTCTAGCAAAGAAGGTGTTGATTTTTTCACTGAGGCAGGTATTATCCATCAAAAATCTGTGGCTTATAGACCTCAACAGAATGGTCTTGTTGAGCGAAAACACAAACACATTTTGGAGACTGCTAGAGCTCTTTACTTTCAGGCTGGTCTTGGTAATCTGTTTTGGGGAGAGTGCATCAAAACTGCAACTCATTTGATGAATAGAATGCCTTCTAAGCCTCTTCAATTTCAAACTCCATATAGTGTTTTGTATAAAGAAACACCAGATTTCTCTCATTTGAAAGCATTTGGTTGTTTGTGTTATGCTTCTCCTGCCCATCCTTCAGATGATAAATTCATGCCCAGAGCAGTCAAATGCATCTTTATAGGATATCCTTATGGGCAAAAGGCATATAAACTGTTAAATCTGGATACTAAACAAATCTTTATATCAAGAGACGTTAATTTTCTTGAAGATATATTTCCATTACGTCTTGCATCAGTTCATGGGTATTCTTCATTTTCATTTGATTTCTCTTATATACCATGCTCAACTCTTGATCAATTTGATGGTCCTGCTACTTATACTGAACATTCTGCTGCTGAACATACTGCTACTGATCATCCTGCTGATGAACATGTTGAACGTTCTGATGTTGCACATTTTGATAATGAAAATGTTACTGCTCCTTCAAGACGTTCAACAATAAACTCCAATCCTCCCAGACATCTTAATGATTATATTTGTAATCATTCAAACAGTACAGACTTTAATTGTTTTCATACGCTGACAAATTTATGCATTGGTTCTTCTAATATTCATCAGTGTTGTTCAAAGTTTGTTTTTCATGCTCAACTTGCTCAACGAGAACCCGCTTTTTACAATGAAGCAAAAGGTTGTCCAGAATGGGAACATGCTATGCAAAATGAATTCCACGCTCTAGAGGCTAATCATACATGGGATATTGTTAAACTTCCCAAAGGAAAGAGACCTATTTCATGTCGTTGGGTTTATAAAATCAAGTACAGATCAAATGGCACAATTGAACGACACAAAGCACGTTTAGTTGCAAAAGGATTTACACAAAAACGTGTGATTGATTATCACGAGACTTTCTCTCCTGTTGTGAAGTTTGCCACACTACGGGCTCTTGTTTCTTTGGCTGTAAAAAGGGGATGGAAAGTTCATCAGTTTGACGTCAATAACGCTTTTCTACATGGTGATCTGCATGAAGAAGTTTACATGAAAATTCCACCTGGTCTTTCTATTTCATCACCAGCCTATGTTTGTCGACTAAGGAAGTCTTTATATGGGTTAAAGCAAGCCTCACGTCAATGATATGCAAAATTGTCAGTTTCCTTGCAATCAAAGGGTTTTCAACGATCCTTGAATGATCATTCTTTTTTCATTAAACATGTTGATGGCAGTATGGTCATTGTTGCCGTTTATGTTGACATTTTGGTAACAGGAAACAATGATGAGGAAATATTTATTTTAAAGCAATTTTTTTGATGATCAGTTCAAAATTAAGGATTTGGGATATATACATCTATTTTTAGGGCTAGAGTTTAATGAAATACCGGGTGGTATGGTGGTCAATCAACATAAGTTTGTTATGGATTTGTTACAAACTTACTCCATGATAGAGTGTGCTGCTGTTTCCACTCCATTACCCATTGATTTGAAGCTAATGCCAATTATGGACAATTTATTGACAAAACCAACTAGTTATAGACAACTAGTTGGTAAATTGAACTTCTTAGTTCATACACGCCCTGATTTGTCATTTGTTATTCAATATCTCAGTCAGTTTAACAAAACGCCTTGTGAAGCTCATTATAATGTTGCCATTCATGTCTTACGGTACCTCAAAGGAACAGCTTCTCAAGGTATCTTTCTGAATGATAAACCAAATTTTGATCTTCAGGCTTATTGTGATAGTGATTGGGCAGCTTGTCCAATTACTTGACGATCTGTTAGTGGTTTCTTTGTCTTATTGGGAGGGGTGCCGTTATCATGGAAATCAAAGAAGCAAGTTACTGTATCGTTGTCTTCCGCTGAAGCTGAATATAGGTCTATGCGACGTATCTGTTCAGAACTTGCTTGGTTGAGCATATTGTAACATGAATTACAAATTTTAAGTATCACACCAATTCCTTTAAAGTGTGATAATCAGGCAGCTATATACATAGCTAAAAATCCAGTTTTTCATGAACGCACAAAGCATATTGAGTTGGATTGTCATTTTGTTCGTGAGCAACTACAAAATGGTTTAATCACCTTATCTCATGTTGCTACAACTGATCAGTGGGCTGATATATTTACAAAGAATCTTTCTGTAGCACGTCATAAAGAAGCAGTTTCCAAGCTGAGTTTATTACCATATCCACCAGCTTGAGGGGGGGGTGTTGGCTTACAAGTTGCTGTAACTGATCTCACAAATCAGTTAGTTTAGCTATTAGTTAGTTGTTAAGTTTACTTGTATATATATATATATATATATATATATATATATATATATATATATATATATATATATATATATATATATATATATATATATATATATATCTATTTGTAATGCTTCTGATCATCATCGTCAATAAGAATAATCAATTTTTCTCTCCTTCTCAATCTTCTCTTGTATTCAATCACTTCATACTTAAACACTTTACTTCATCCATCGACCATCATCAGGACAACCAATCATGTCCTCGATGATTTTGTTTTAGGTGATACTATCTTACATCTTCGGTCCTCTCATGGAGAGCAAGTGGCAATTTTTTCACATATATCGATTCATTGCCATCAACACTCCTCTGAGTCTCAACAGCATTGAAGCTTTTGAAGATGTCACATATACATTTGAACTCTGGAAAAAACAAAAGTAATGATCGTAAGGTGAACATGTGATGTGTAAACATGAATTAATAAGTCAAAAATTCAAAGGGAATAAAGGAAAAGAAAAAACAAGCACCTAGCTGTCATCAAAGTAGATCAGAGTAGAAAGAAAGATCAAGTCATGTTGCAACTCCTCCCGCTCTAAACGAGCTGTCATCTCTCCAATGTATTGGTTAAGCAACCGCACTTGGAGGTCGTGCCTTGAAGACCGTGCTACCAAGAGAGGTATGGTCTGATCGGCGGGTTCTTTGGTGAGCGGTGGAGTAGGTGCGGAGGATGGTCCTCCAATCTCAAAGTGGGAGGGGATTCCGTCCTCCCGCCTCCACTCTTGGAGGGTCTCGGGCATCCAACCCCATCTTTGGTCGTTTGCCCGTCGTTGCTGTGGTGGTGGACTTGGTTGGGGAGCCGGGATGGGAATAGTCTCCCGTCTCGGCATGAAAACTCTTTTGCGTGGTGTATACAACATCTTTGGGCCGTTGGGGTGGGAGCGGTACGGTTTGAATGACGGAACCTCAGGGTGATATGGTTTGTAAGAGGGGATCACCAGGGGTGGTGGATCCTCTCCGGCGTCGTCTTCTTCCATGGGCTCCTCTTCTGACTCCTCCATCGGCTCTTCGGAGGGGTCCTCTTCTTTAGACGGTTCTCCTTCGGTGAAAACCTCAGTGACTTCGGGGCTCATGGGGGTGTACTCATCGTCAGAATCGGACAAGATGATGATGGTGTTGTTCGACATGTTTTCTGCTATCAAGGTCCATTTATAGTCTTTTAGTTAGTTACAAAATATTTTCAAAAAAAATAAGTAAAATTAAGTGCAGTTATAGTCTAGGGTACTAATGCAACCTAGTTCACTATAACTATGGCTCTGATACCAATCTATCACACCCCGTTACCCCGATTGGCAACGAAGCGTGACGTCGCGGAAGCGTAACCATAATCATAACGAACGAACACTATATGGACGTTTTCAAAATACATCGATATAACTTCAAAAATATATCATAGTCCGAAAACGATAAAGAGTAGTTCGCATGATACAGAGATTTAAATACATAATTAAATTAACCAAAATAATTGCAAATAAATATCCGATGGTTTGAAAATGAATGCGAATTCAAAAGTACGGAAGCTTGAAAATACTTCTGATGCTGTGCACTTGCCTTAATTTCCTGAAAATACACGCTAAAATAAGTCAACAAAATTGTTGGTGAGCTCATAGGTTTACATGTAAATATGATTTGTATGGACATCAACAGTTGAGTTTGAATTTATAAAATCATAAATTCCATGTTATGTATTACATATAAACCATCATGCAACCGAAACTTAATTATGAGTTTGCCGTGTGCAGTATTCTCTTACGTAATACCGTAATGTTAAATATATATGCATTCCGCCGTTAGCCGGTTAAGACTAACCCGAATGGGGGACATGACTCCCGATAGATCTATCGACAATATATTCGCGCTTACAAATAAATGTAACTAACGGTTCATGATTTGAGGACTGATGAACCACATGTGTAATACATAATAGAAATGAAGTAGTTTCCGTGTCCATATGAAAATGTAGCATGTATTTCAACCCCAAAACGTAACAGTGTGAAAATAGGGGCTATAAAGACTCACCGAGAGTGCGATGGCAAAATATGCGCGAAAAATGCAAGTTTACGTTGATTGATGGGTGATGATCCGGATGCGATTAACCAAGCCCTAAATGATATAAGGGACTTAATAATCTCCCATATATGATAATATGAATATATAAAGGTTTTTATGTATTAAATCACCCAACATTACAAGTTTATAAATAAAATCTACTTAAAACGTCAAGTTTATATATATATATATATATATATATAATTTTCCAGCTTTTTGAAGGTTTTTCGGCCTACTTTGAGGCTGTTTTTGACCAAGCCCCAAAATGATTTAGGATTTGGTTTTCTTAGACATTAAACTACTATATACAAGGAATTTTTAAAGTCAATAACGGCCATTTTTCAAGGTATTTAGGTTAGGGAAAAAGCTCGTTAAAAACCCTATGTTGGCCATTTTTGAGCTGTCAAACTTTCGGGTTCCCAAATAATATCTGGGGATTCTAAACTCCATAATAAATTATGAAAACTTCCAGATTTTTAGTTAAGACATAAATCTAACTTTTGAGACAGGAATCAACTCATTGGTTTAAGTTATGAATTAGTTATGATTTTTCAAAGTTGATGCAACTTTTCTGCCGAAATTCCGTATTTCATAAACTTGAAATAACTTGTGATTCTTGTTGTTTATCCAAATACTAATTGTATAAAAATCGTAAAACACATTTCTATTACTTGTTTTCATAATATTTACACTTACATGATGTGTTTATATATTTATAAACACATTTGAAGAAAACAACTAAAAAACAAAAACTAGTGATTTATAAACTTGAGGTTTTATGAAACTTGTTGTTGTTGGTGATTATATATATTGTGCAAGACTTATATAAATATAAATATAAGATGAAATAAGTTAGTATTTACTTACTTTGAAGTTTTATAAGAATGAAAATGAGTAGAAGGTTGGATCTTCAAAAGTTTCACCAAAAACACTTGGAATATTTCAAGAACACCAAAAATTGAAGGTATTTGGCTTTGTGAGGGCCTTTGGCCGGATTTTTAAGAGAGAAAGGGAGAGTATTTCTGCTTTGAAGGTGTGAAGAAAATGTGAGGAATTGGATCTCTATTTATAGAGGAAAAAAGGTGGTGAAATGATGAAGAATAGTGTGAAATCTTGTTTGAATTGAAAGAAGAAGATTTGATCTTGATATGTTGAGTAAGAAATATTTTTCATGGTCCTCTTTGTCCTCTCATTGGCCGGCCTATATAGAGTTTATTATGATGTGTATTTTTTTGTATAAAAGTATTTAGAAATGTATTCTTGTATTTCCCTTTTTTTGTAAATTCATAAATACTTTTGGATGCATTGTTTTTGTCTTGCATAATTAATGTTAAGTAATTGTATTAGTGTATGATTAGTATCACTAATCATAATTTAATTATGTACTTAATTGCATTAATCCATCATATCGTAAATCGATCGAATTAATTGATTTCCCGATTCATCGCACCGATCAATTTGATTCAAATTGGGTTGAATTTCTTCATGAACATTGTTAATCACTTTGATTAATTGCTAATGGCCAGTGATTAGGTTATAATTGGCTAGTAAATACTGATTTGGTTATAGTTGCTAACCTGGTTTAGTGCTGGATGTTACAGGAGATTTCGTTAGGGGGTTAATTGTTGATATGGCGTGAAACGGCGGGCCTTTGTTGGATTGTCAAGATGCCTAGTATGATCAAGAACTTTAAGCATCCCTTGCCCAACTTTAGTACTTCCCCCTGATGGGTTTACTCTTGTCTTATTTCCTTCTGAAAGCCTCCCTCTCTTTATGTTATTTGACTCCTCCACCTCCACAAACCTATTAACATTCTCGATGAGATCTGCTATCATCTCCGGTTGCTTCTTCATTAATTTCCTATTGAATACTCCTGGCCTGAGACCGATCACGAAACAATTTATTACCATAACATCGTTCTTTCTTTCTATCTTCTGGGAATCCCTCAAAAATCTATTACAATCTCCTTTAGCGACTCGTCGGGACATTGGCCTTTTCCCAACATCACACAGACATTCTTGCGATATTCCCTCTGCTGGAGAAAGTTACGTATGAACGAAGCCTTGAGGTCTTTATAACTGTCTATACTGACGGGTTTCAGACTATTGAACCATAGACGGGCAGTACCCTGCATTGTCACAGAAAACAACGTACACCATAGGACATGGGGTGACGTTGCAGCTCCATGATTCCTTCGAATACTTTAAGATGGTCATCCAAGTCCATGGTGCCATTGTAAGACTTTATTCCTTCGGGCAGTAACAGGCCTGTCTTAAAAGGAAAAATTGTTATACGTTTGGTAAAAGGAGATTGATCCATATACAGACTATTGTCTTCGTCCTGCGCTGCTGAATATGGGGCGCTTAAGTTTCCCGTTCCGAGGTTCCCGTCGCTCCCGTATGGTTGACTTCGGGATGCACATATTGACCAACCTGCAAACTAGGAGGATACCATGTCATTTGGAACCGGTGTGATGGGGGAAACTATCTCCCTTGCTCTGACTCCCAGGTTTTTGTGCATTTCTCCCCCCACTGCTTGAACTGGGGGGTGGTTCCATGTTTGGGAGAGGATTGTAAAGTCGTGGCAAGTGTGCCAACCAAGAAGGTGGGTAGAGGGTAGTTGCATAAAGGTGGGTCCGTCAATCAATGGCCTTATGAACGGTTGCGCTAGAGAATGTGAAGGTACGAAAGGCTGCCTAAATGGAAGGATATTTTGGTGAACTACTACATTGGGGGGATCTCCCTACTGATTTCCGCATCACCTTGACATATAACTCTTGCAGCGCTCCCTCAGAATGGATATCTCGGGACCACTTGTGGGGGGGGGGGGGGGGGGGGGGGAGGGGAGAGGGAGGGTTTGGTACTCGTCTGCATATTCTGCCCCAACGGTAGTGTGTCTCTCCTCTCCTTCGTCGTCACCCCACCCTCCCCGGTAGTTGTAAAGAACTGCTGAGGTCTTACTGCAAAGGCTGGTGTCAATAGCGCAAAGGTGGTGACCGGAGAAATGGGCATACCCACTCGTGTGGTGGCTTCCCCGACAACAGATCTCTCCGGTCTCACGGGTGGAACCAAAATGTTAGTACTTGAAGTGGGTGTTGCTTGATTGACTTTGAATGCTCTCCTGCCACGAATGGTTAGGGCCCCATGGTGGTCTCTTGGGGGAGACACTCCAATGCCTAAGTTAGTTACGATTGTCTTAAATGCTCTTTGAGAATCTCTCGTGTTTGCACAGTCATGGCGTTGTTTTTTCATACCTTATCCTTTTGTATGTGAATTGCTATTTTCTGTGTTATGGGGTCAGCTGGTCCGTACTGTATTGGCTTGGGTTGTTGTCTGTTCCCTGTTTGACACGTGTTTGACATTAAATACTCTGTGATAAATGCAGTATCGTCCTTTGTCATTTTTGCGCCGTTTCTTGTAAATATGTTTCCCGCTTACTGCTTTGCCATGGTGTCGCGCCTCGTTGTAATGCTACATCAGCATTTGACTTGCTTTGCTGTAATGCCACGTCAGTATTTGACTTAAATGTTCGTACCTCATTATTTATCATCTTCTTGGACGACTAACAGTAGGTATTATCCATGACTTGTGGGATCAATGTTATAGGGATATTTTTTATGATATAACCATGATTGTGGTTCGTAATCGAAACTATTAAATTATACGGAGTTTTTGAATGCATAAAACACAAATTATTTGTATTGCTATGAAATGATATGCAGGTGTATTATATTAGATATAGCATTATGATGTGTATAGTGGGTGTTACATTGAATCAACCCAAGTTTCTAACTTAAGCTTAATTATAGATAGTTTAATAACTAAAAAGTTAATTTAGTTCTACACAAAGTTAATCCAAAACCACCTAGCTTATAGCAATGAACTATTATTTATTGGCATTAATAATATCTTTTTAAAAGATTATGAATTATGACATTACATCAATCTCAAAATAGAGGATGTTATGGTCCTTGGTCTTCTTGAAAACCTTATCCTATGGAAATCAAAATTTGGGGCTTTTGGGGTCGGGTTAGTATCCGCTTGGGTTACCTGTATCCGCCGGGAGTATCCAAGTGACATCTAACAATATAATTCCGATCCACGCATCGCCACATACAGGCTAACCAAACTAAAACTGTCTCCTAATAGAAATCGTTGTCTCTTTGCCACTTTTGGTTCGTTTAAACATCTCAATAATTGAGTGCTTATTTCTTTATGATTTTGATGAGTTAATGACCCTAACTTTTATAAAAGTAAACCTTTAATTGACCACTAACTAACGCGTGGAATAAAAGAAAGTCAAAAGAGATATAAAATCTTTACTAAATGCAGATTCTCAATCATCTTGTTAAATAATGTATAGTGTAGGGGTCTCCTTTGTAAATATGTAATCTATTTATACTATGAGATGAATGCAATACACCCTATCAAGGGTTTCCACATATTCCAGCATGGTATCAAGCCTAACCCTAATTCTCAAATATTGGGTCATTTTTTTTCCGGCCTGTCACCTCCGGCCGCCTCCTTCTCCGGCGGCCACGCTTCCGCCCGCCACCACCGCTGTCCTTCAGCCGCACAACACAGTGCCCCTGTGTCCAACGCTGCTGCGCCTCCCTCTCCGGCTGCACCTCTGCGCCGTAAACCCTAGCCGGACGCCTCTGCGCTCCTGCGCTGCTGTGCCTTCTTCTACGGCGCCACCCTTGCGCCGCCCTGAAAACCCTAGACGCTGCTGTTCCGCCGGATCCATCGACCGCCGCTGCTGTCGACCACTGCTGCTGTTCGCTGCTGCTGTGCCACCGGCCGCTACTGCCCTTACCGGCCGCCGCTGCCACCTGCACTCCCTTTTTCTTTGTCGCCGCATTCTGCCTCCAGTTCACGCCGCCGCCATCCAACCACTACAGTCCGCCTAAACCCTAGGCTGTCATCCGCACCGACCACCGCCACTTGCTGCTCCTCACGACCTACCTTTGGTGAGCACGTTCCGTTTGTTTGTTTCTTTACTATTATATTTATTTTTCGTGAGTACTATTATTATTAGTCATGACTGAAAATAATCCATCACCAACCAACCCAACCGCTTCCCAACTTGTTTTTGCTATCGGTAATGTCTACCCTCAGTTCAGTTTCAAATTAACAACTGATGGGTCTCGCTATAAACTGTGGCGTCGTATTTTTACTGATGTGTGTAAAGGGGCAAATGTCATGGGTCATATTACTGGGAAATCTCAACCAAAAAATATTGATGATGAGGATTGGGAGGCCATTGACTCTCGTATTAAATCCTGGTTTTACTCTACATGTGAACCAAATCTTCTTAATCTCATCACAAAAGACAATTGCACTGCACACGATCATTGGGAAGCTTTGGACGCTCATTTCTTAAATAATAAATTATCTCGTAGTCTTCAACTTCAAACCCTTTTTCGAAACCCCAAAAAGGGTGCTCTTTCTATTACCGATTACTGTCACACATTAAAAGATATTGCTGACTCCCTTGCTGATGTTGACACTAAAATTACTGATCAGGATCTTGTCATGCAAATTCTACAGATTTTACCCTCATCCTATCAAAGCTTAATTGATGTCATCACACATACAAAACCTTTTCCCTCCTTTCTTGAAGCCAAAAACATGTTACTTTTGCATGAGTCACGTGAAGACCAACCCGAACCTACCCTTGAATCTCAACCTTCCCTTACCACTGCTCTTTATTCCTCGTCTAGCACTAATTTTAATGGAAAAGGGAAAAATAAAAATAATCGGGGAAACAGAAACACGGGTCGGGTTGCATCTAAGGGTACACACGGGAGGGGGGTCTTTTAACAGCACTACTTCTGTTACAGGTTATTCTCGTGATGCAGGTCAATCAAGTGCCCCACCGGCTTTCAACAATCAACTTCTTCAGCTTCTTCAGAATGCCTTACATCAGCAATCTCAGGCTTCTCAGTTTGGAGGTAACTATCGTCAGCAGGTGTCTTCCACACCAACTCATATCGGGAATCACACTCCATCTGCACTCTATGCTGCGCCTCCACCAATCTCTCCTGCTCATGCAGCTCCGCCTCAGTTCACTGATCTAGCATCTCTCTTCAGCTCGATGTCCGTTCAGCAACCTCAACAGAATCAGGACAACAACTAGTACATGGACACTGGTGCAAGCTCTCACATGTCATTCAACCAAGGTAACCTACTTTCTCTTAAACCTTGTGGTAAGTCAAAAGTAATTATGGTTGGTAATGGTGCCTTACTTCCGGTTTCTTGCACTGGTGATACATTTCTTCCATTATCACAAAACAAACTGGCACTGAAAAATGTACTTGTTTCTGATCATATGGTTAAGAATCTAATTTCTGTACGCAAGTTCACTCTTGATAACTGGGTTTCTGTTGAATTTGATCCTTTTGGTTTCTCCATAATGGATCTTAATACAGGACGTCTCCTTCATCGCTCTGACAGTACCGGTGATCTCTACCCTGTTCTTCAGCCCTCTCTGCCTTCCATGCCATCTGCCACTACTATGGTTGCCTTGTCTCCTCATGTGTGGCATCGCCGTCTTGGTCATCCGGGCACTTCTACATTTAATTTTTTACGCTCCCGTAAATTTATTTATTGTTCTAATGCACTGTTACCTACATGTCACGCCTTTCAGTTAGGTAAACATTGTCGTTTGTCTTTTTCAAAGTCTATAACGAAGACTTCACGTAATTTTGAACCAGTTCATTCTGATTTGTGGACATCTCCTGTACCGAGTTTGAGTGGTTTTAAATATTACATACTTTTTTTGGATGATTATTCTCATTTCTTATGGGTTTTCCCTTTGCGTGTTAAATCTGATGTGTTTCAAGTGTTTACTAATTTTCGTGCCTATGTTGTAAATCAGTTTAAAACCGACATTCAATCTTTTCAGTGTGACAACGGCCGTGAATTAAAATACACCAAATTACTTAAACTTTTTCACAAACATGGCATTAAAGTTCGCTTCTCGTGTCCTTACACGTCACAACAAAATGGCAAAGCTGAACGTGCAATTCGCACAATCAACAATGTCGTACGCACGCTTCTGTTTCAAGCATCCCTTCCACCTAAATTCTGGGTTGAAGCACTCAACATGTCTGTTCATCTTCTGAACATTCTTCCTACTACCACTCTGGCTTCTAAAACCCCCTGTGAGATCTTATACGACACTTTCCCAGATTTCACACACTTACGTGTTTTTGGGTGCCTATGTTACCCAAATCTATCTTCTACGGCCCCAAACAAGCTCTCCCCTCGCTCCACTGCTTGTGTCTACCTTGGTCCTTCTCCTTGTCATCGGGGTCATCGATGCTATGATCTCGTCATTCATCGTATTATTATCTCTCGCCATGTGATTTTTATGAAGATCACTTTCCGTATGCATCGTTCAATGCACCACCCTCTCCCTCTGAGTATGATGTATTCTTTGACGATGTCACCACACCATCTTTGATGCAAAATGAACACCCTGCATCCTCATCCACCACTCCGTCTTCTCCCCCTACTACTTCGTCTACGTCGAGTGATTTGTCCATCCCCAATGGTGATGCCCCCACAGACGCTGACCCACCTCCACCGTCTTATGTTCCTCACTCTCCACGCAGTACCTCTGTGCAACCTGCTCCTGTCGCTACCACTTCCTCCCCTCCTCCGGCCCCCACCTTCACCCATCCCATGACGACTCGCTCGCGCACTGGCAGTCTCAAACCTCGTCAAATCTTCAATCTTTCAGCAGTTGACTCTCTTTCCCCAATTCCCAAGTCTTTTGCTCAAGCAATCCGTGATCCCAATTGGAAGGCAGCCATGAACGATGAAATGTCTGCCCTTCTCTCCAATCACACGTGGGATCTTGTTCCCCCTCCACCAAAAGTCAACATTGTTGGCTGTCGTTGGTTATATCGCCATAAGTTCGATAGTCAGGGTCGCCTTGAGCGTTACAAGGGTCGTCTAGTGGCTCAAGGTTTCTCTCAAATGCCTGGTTTTGACTATGACGAAACATTCAGTCCTGTTGTCAAACCCGTCACTGTCAGAATGGTCCTAAGCATTGCCATCTCTCTCAACTGGCCCATTCATCAGCTTGATGTTAAAAACGCTTTTCTCAATGGCGAACTATCCGAGGAAGTTTATATGAAACAACCGCCTGGCTATGTTCATCCTTCCTTCCCACAGCATGTCTGTCGTCTACGAAAAGCCCTCTACGGTCTCAAACAAGCCCCCCGTGCTTGGTTTCATTGCTTTGCTGTCTTCATTACTTCCCTCGGTTTCCATTCAAGCAAATCTGACAGCTCTCTCTTCGTTTATCATCACGGACGTGATATAATCTACCAACTATTATATGTAGACGATATCATTCTGACAGCTTCCTCCCAATCTCTGGTCAATCATGTCATCTCTCGTCTTTCGTCTGAGTTCAAAATGACTGACCTTGGCGCTCTCTCCTTCTTTCTAGGGGTCTCCGCTATACGCTCCTCTTCAGGTCTTTTTCTGTCCCAATCAGTTTTTGCCCAAGAAATCATCTCTCGTGCTGGCATGGATACTTGTCATCCTTGCTCATCACCGGCTGAGACAAAGTCCAAACTACCCTCCTCTGGCAAACCGGTCGATGATCCGACTCTCTATCGGAGTCTTGCGGGTGCGTTGCAGTACCTCACGATCACTCGTCCGGAAATCGCATATGTTGTACAGCAAATATGTCTGTATATGCATGATCCTCGCTAACCACATCTAAATGCCCTCAAACGCATTCTTCTTTATGTGAAGGGTACTCTTACTCATGGTCTTTTCTCCGCCCATCCTCTGTTAATCGTTTGGTCTGTTACACTGACGCTGATTGGGCCGGTTGTCCTGAAACACGCCGGTCCACCTCTGGGTTCTGCATCTTCCTGGGTGACAATCTTGTGTCTTGGTCCTCTAAACGCCAACATGTTGTGTCCCGTTCAAGTGCAGAAGCTGAATATCGTGGTATTGCTAACGTTGTTGCCGAATCTGCCTGGCTTCGTAATCTTTTGATTGAGTTACATCTACCTCTTTCACGTGCCACAGTTGTTTTTTGTGATAATGTAAGTGCCATGTATCTAGCTAATAACCCAGTACAGCATCAACGAACCAAGCATGTGGAAATTGACTTACACTTTGTAAGAGAACGTGTTGCTTTGGGGCAAGTGCGTGTGTCGCATGTGCCCTCCTCTCATCAGTTAGCAGATATATTTACTAAAGGTCTTCCTACACAGCTGTTTTTACAATTTAAGTCCAGTCTTAGCATTAGTCCTCCTCCAGCTGCGACTGAGGGGGGTGTGTTAAATAATGTATAGTGTAGGTGTCTCCTTTGTAAATATGTAATCTATTTATACTATGAGATGAATGCAATACACCCTATCAAGGGTTTCCACATATTCTAGCACATCTGATCATTTTTTTGTTTGCTGTTCCCATCGATTTAATTAATCCTAATTATTCAAAATATATCATGTCGCATATGAATCATCTAAGCCACCTCAAAATCCCTCTTCAAGTCATCAAAAACTGTATTCAAAACTTCGACGAAGCAAACTTCATTGGAAGGGGTGGATACGGAAAGGTCTACAAGGGGATACTCTGTTGGGCTGATTACGAAAACCAGCTGGTTGCGGTGAAACGGCTAGACGTCACCTGGGGTCAAGGTAACAAGGAGTTCTACACTGAGATTGTAATGCTTACACAATATCAGCATGAAAACATTATAAGGTTTGTTGGATTTTGTGATGATAGCAAGGAGATGATCCTTGTCTATGAATATGCAAGTCATGGAAGCCTCGACACATATTTAGGTGACGCTGATATGCTTGGTAAGTTATCATGGGCGATCCGTCTTAATATATGTATAGGTGTTGCCTCTGCACTCGATCATCTTCATAATCATGTAGCAGAAAATCATAGAATTATACATCGTGACATCAAAAGTGCAAATATTTTGTTGGATGAGAATTGGAATGCAAAACTTTCAGATTTTGGCTTATCTACTATGGGTCTAACAAATCAACAAAACACCTTTTTGATCACTAATGTTGCCGGTACACATGGTTACTGTGATCCACAATACGAAAGGACTGGTATTTTGACAAAAGAATCGGATATATACTCGTTGGGTGTGGTTTTGTTTGAAGTTTTATGTGGAAGGCTTGTGTGTGTTGCCAAGTACCACGATGAGCGACGATTCCTCCATCATTTGGCCCGGACATCCTATAAACAAGGAACACTACACAAGGTTATTGATCAGACCATTAAAAATTATATCAGGCCACGGTCGTTGAACATCTTTTCTTATATTGCGTATCAGTGCTTGCAAGAAACTCGAGCACAACGGCCTACGATTGATAAGGTTTTATGGGATCTTAAGGAAGCATCAAGATTTCAAGTACGTTTTGATAACCTTTAATTTGGACAAATTACTGTTTTAGTCTCAAATCAACATTTAAGTTCATCAAATAAAGAAACATGATACAATAAAATTTTTCTTTTTTTAATGTCCCTTATTTAAAAGTCAGCTCTGAACCATAGGTCATAAAATGTTTTTCTTGAATGTTTGTTGCTTAAATTATATCAAATCCACAATTTGAAATGAACATCGATCATCTTCATTGCTTATTGTTTTCTCTTTTGATAATAGGGACAGGAGGGTTCGCCTCACCTCTCGGCTACTGTTGCGGCTCTCCTTATACAGATGAGTTATTGGTCATATAGTCTAACAAAGAACCGAACAAGATTGGATGCAGTTCTGCTTATACAAATGAGATTTGTATCACGTTTGATGAGAATGCGAAGATCTTATTCTCCTACGGATTTTATTCTCGTTATGCAACCAACTTTTCGAATGCTAAAGGATATAAGGGCTGAGAATCATTTGGCCATTAGTAACTTGTCTAATGCTAAGCTGAAATTGGAGGAGCTTAACACTTTGTTCAACGATAATACGTATCGTGCTCAACTCACCAATGACAAAGATGAGCGTCACAAGTATAGAGAAAAAATCATTATTTTGATCCACGCCATCGATGGTATCCAGGTAATGCCAATTTTTGTCGCAACTTTTATTTGATTTTGTTTTTGTGAAACTATCATCCTTAATTAGTTTAATCTCATTATTTCGACGTTACACAATAATCAACTAAATTTGAGAAGAAGAAAACTGAGAAAATGATAGTTCCACAATGGGATAATTGTGCAAAAACCACTAACTTGTCAGTTTTTTTGTGATTAAAATCCTAAACCATTTTTTGTTGCATCGAAAACCCCGAACTAACTAAAAATCAGTAAATAAATGTTTTATCAATGGGTAACCGGTTATTAATCCCACGTTAACCAGTAAATAACCTACGTGTAATCAATTTTAATTGTTGAAACGGTTGTCAAGTATTACACATCATTTAAACCTCCGTTGATGATGTATTCCCGTTTAAAAATTACAATTAAAAATTATCACGGGGGTTTAAATGATGTGTATTACTTGGCAACCGATTTCAACAATTAAAAT
Source organism: Centrapalus pauciflorus (assembly GCA_020465985.1). Lineage (NCBI taxonomy): Eukaryota > Viridiplantae > Streptophyta > Magnoliopsida > Asterales > Asteraceae > Centrapalus > Centrapalus pauciflorus. Next base: position 90,625 of record JAANYP010007523.1, read on the forward strand.
TTATTCCACGTAGGTTATTTACTATAACACCTTGCCTTTTATTTGCATTTTTATTTTAAGTATTTTTGAGCAATTTGTGTAAAAATGATGTAATTTCGAGATTTAGTATAAATAGGAGTTGGGTGCTCCATTTTCTCACTTTTGCAAAACCTTCTAGCAAATTCCAGAGCTTCTCTCTCTAGCCCGGAAACTTCTCTCTAGCTTTTCTCCCAAACCGACCGGCCAAATCTCGAGTTCTATACGTCATCGGAAAGGTCTCGAAGTGTACTATCCGAATCTGCTATTGCATGCGTGATTTCATACGGTTTTGAGGTAAAAATCACCCTTTTTGTTTTCTGCACTTTCGGTTTTGAAGCTACAAATTCGAGTTTATCATTTTAGGCGATTTAAAGCTGATTTCGTATGAGTTTTAGCTAAATATGGTAGATTATGTATAATATAACTAAACCGAAGCTTATTACTTAGCTTATTTGTGGATTTGAGGCTTGAAAATGCATGTTTAAAGCTGTAGTTTATGAACAAACTCGAGTATGCATAGAACAAACTCGAAATACCAAGAACAAGCTCGAATAGAGCTAGATTCGAGACATAGGTTCGAATCTAGCTTCAGATTCGAGAATGAGGTTCGAATCTAACCCCTGGTTCGAATCTGTCTTCGAATTTGGAACCATGTGTTCGAATCTGTCCCCTAAATTCGAATTTAATTGATAAAATTAATGAGCAACGCATAAATTAGCAAAATAAATAGCAAAATATTTAGCTAGAAGTTATGGCTTATAGACGTTGGAATATTGAGCTAGCAGTATTAATTTAGTACATGTTCTGTAATATTAAACTTCAGATATTATACATAAGCTGTTTAGCCCAGCTGCGAGTCAAAGCCATGTGCCAGAATATATAAAGTCTAGATAAGCAAGTGCAAGCGTTATAAAGCAATTTAAAAGCGTAAATAAGCCCGAGCAAATATTTCAGAGCATTTCAAGGCATTTTCAGTACTGTGAGTAACAGTTATTCTTGTTTACATGTTTTATATGAAATTGAGACATAAATTGCTTCTATATGACATTTTTGGAATTCAATAGACTTTTGTGAGTAAAGGCGAACACTGTGGTACAGGTGATGCCCAGCTTAGCCGGATCTTACATTTGATTTATTAATATGCATATTTATCTGCTATCTGTTTATTGTTCTGCATACTATACAGCAAGCTTTGTTTTAGCGTTTCTTTGTGCATCTCATAAGCATTATATTTAGCAAGCAAGCAATTCTGATGTTCACCACTATCCCTTGAGCATTATGCGGGTAGCTAGCCCCGCATCACAGATTGATCATCTGTCAGCGGTAAACCCCTAGTGGTGGCATCTCCGTTCTGCGTGAAATGTCTCAATTGTGCAGCGTTCTTTCTGGGTATTAAGCAAACAAGCAAGCAAGCATAACAGCCTTTATAGGCACTTTCGCCTCATATTTTACATGCATTCATGAATATCTGTTTACTCACTAAGCATTAGCTTACAGTTGCTACTTACAATTTTTACAGGAAAATATAAAGAACAAGCTGGACCTTCTGCTTAGGTCTATTATCTGATCAACCCAGAGGACTTAGCTCACTTTCAGCTTGTGGTATAGCTTTATGATGCCTTGGGTTCTGGGTAGCTGCTTTTAATTAAATTGTGATGTTTTTAGCAACTTAGTACTGTAACCTTGTAGCACGTGTAGTGCAAGACTTATTGTAATGTTTTATTTAGCTTTATGCATTTATTATTATTCCTGGGATAAGCAAGCGTGTTTTAAAGCAAGGATATGACAGGATGGTATCAGAGCATTAGTTTGAGGGATTCAAGTGTTAGAAATAACACTTGGACTCAAACTTTTAAGCAAAGATATTAGCTTCGAATGTCTAGGCTTTAACTTGACCTGAGATAGGCTTTGACTTTGCTTTAGGAATTGGGGAATGGGGTAGAATAGGAGTTATGCCTATTCTTATGCAAGTATTATTTATATAATTTCAGAATATGTCTGGATCTGGTGAAGGAGCTGGAGGTGGACTCACTCCTGAACAGATCATGCAAATTATGCAAACTATGCTTAACGAGAACAACGAGCGTCAAGCTAAGTTTCCGCAAGACCAGTTTCGTGCTCGTGATGAAGCCGAAACTAGGCGCAGAGAAGAGCGTAGGAAACAACAGCATGATGACACTGGACACCGAAACGACGACACCGACGAGGAGGAAGCCCCTGTAGTCCCTCCTAAGGGCTGCAACTTTCGTTATTTCAAGGCTTGTGGAGCTCAACCTTTTAAGGGTGCTGCAAATTCGATCGAAGCGCTTGAGTGGATCACTGGCATCGAACGGATTTTTCTCATTAGCGACTGCGCTGAGGAATCAAAGGTCAGCTTCGCTACTACATTGTTCGAGGGAGGCGCTGTCATGTGGTGGAGGTCTCAGGAGAACATGCACGGAGCCAACTGGATTAAGTCCCTATCTTGGGATGACTTCAAAGTTATCTTCTTTCGTCAGTACTGCCCAGCTGATGAAAAGAAGCGTTTGGAAGAGAAGCTGATGTCTCTTACTCAGGGAACCAAATCGGTGACTGAGTATGAGATTGAAATTACCCGACTAAGCTTGCTGTCTGACTATCAAGTCGCTACTGAGGAGCGAAAGATCGATCGTTTTCTGATGGGTCTGCATCTCGAATATCAGAAGTTCTTGAAGCACCAGAGATATACCAACTATGCTGACTGTGTTGAAGCTGCTCGAATTCTCGAGCAGGATTTTATTCGAGCTGGAGGAGTTCCTGCTTCATCTGTTAACCCGACATGTCCATCACCGCCCAAGAAATCGCGCACTGTAAGCTATTCTGGATCTTCATCCAGATATTCTAAGCCACAGCAGTCTCAGTACCAACAGTTCAGCTCACCTCCGGCACAGCAATCACGATCTTATGCGGTACATTCTGAGCCGAGGCAGTGTCGCCGCTGCCAGAAGTCACACATTGGGCATTGTAACCCTAATGATGTGAGGTGCTACGTGTGTAACGAAATAGGGCATAGCATTGAAGAATGTCCTAACAAAGTTAAAGTTTGCAACAACTGTTTACGCCCTGGACATAATGAGCATGCATGTACGCATCCGTTCAGCATAATTTACCCGAGTGCAGAGCATCATCCGCGATTGCAGCAACAGCAATACCGACCTCAGCAACAACATCAACAACAACAGCAAAGACAAAATCAACCGGCTCGACATAGCACATCGCGAGGAGGTTCAAGTCACCGTAACGAGCCAGCTCGGAGTCAGAATTGCGCATTCCAAATCACGGCCGAGCAAGCAAAGGAAATACCAGATGTGGTATCTGGTATGTTTCTCGTTAACTCCGTACCTGCTAGAGTTATTTTTGATTCAGGAGCCAACCGTTCCTTCATATCAAATTCTTTTGCATCTAAACTTGGAATTGCACCGTCTACTCTACCTGTTATCTTTGATATTGAAACGGCTAGTAATGTAAGTGTATCTACTGACGAAATTTACCGTGACTGCATCATTCTGCTCGACAACTGTACTTTCCAACTGGACCTTACCCCGATGGACTTTCATGAATTCGACGTCATCGTGGGTATGGATTGGCTTGATCATCATGACGCCAACATTGTCTGCAAGAAGAAGTTAATAAAGCTCACTACTCCGGATGGCCGTAATATTTGCATCTACGGTGACAGAAAGACAGGTGAAATATGTTTAATTCCTGTAGTCAAAGCTAGAAAACATATAGCTAAGGGTTGTGTGTCATACTTAGCATATGCGATAGATGCTAAGTCTGAAAAGAAAGTATTAGTCGAGGTTCCGATAGCCTCCGAGTTTCCCGATGTCTTTCCCGAGGACATCTCTGGACTCCCGCCAGACCGTCAGGTGGAGTTCAGAATTGATTTAGTGCCCGGCGCGGCACCAATTGCTCGAGCCCCTTATAGACTTGCACCTGCCGAGATGCAATAAATGATGAAGCAATTGCAAGAATTGCTAGATAAGGGACTTATACGACCAAGTACATCTCCCTGGGGAGCTCCTGTTCTTTTCGTTAAGAAGAAAGATGGGACTCTCCGGATGTGCATTGATTATAGGGAGTTGAACAAGGTAACAATAAAGAACAAATATCCGTTGCCCAGAATAGACGATCTTTTCGACCAGCTTCAGGGAGCCAGTTACTTCTCGAAGATCGATCTTAGATCTGGGTATCATCAGCTCAAAGTTCATGAAGAAGACATTCCTAAAACGGCTTTCCGTATTAGATATGGGCATTACGAGTTTCTTGTTATGCCCTTTGGTCTTACCAACGCTCCTGCGGCATTCATGGATCTGATGAACCGCGTTTGTAGACCAATGCTCGATAAATCTGTTATCGTCTTTATAGACGATATTCTCATCTACTCGAAAACCGAAGCTGAGCATGCTGTGCATCTTAGAGAGCTGCTAGAGTTGCTGCGCAAAGAGCGACTTTACGCCAAGTTCTCTAAATGCGAATTTTGGTTGCGACAGGTGCTTGCAATCTCAGTTTATTCATTTTAAGCTTATCTTTTCTTAAATTTCATGCTTAGCGTTAACTTGCAAATCTTGTATCTTATCAGATACAATTCCTTGGTCATGTGATATCTGGTGAAGGAATCTCTGTGGATCCTTCTAAGATAGAAGCCATTCAAAATTGGGAAGCTCCCAAATCAGTTTCTGAGATCCGAAGTTTCTTGGGATTGGCGGGTTACTACCGTCGATTCATTAAGGACTTCTCAAAACTAGCCACGCCTCTTACGTCTCTTACTCGCAAGAGTGTTCCCTTTATTTGGGAAGAAGCTCAAGAGAACGCATTCCAAACTTTAAAACAGAAACTCACCGAAGCACCTATTCTGGCCTTACCCGAAGGCAATGAAGACTTTGTGGTCTTCAGCGATGCTTCATATCAAGGGCTTGGGTGTGTTTTGATGCAAAGAGGCAGAGTCATAGCATATGCTTCTCGCCAACTTAAGGATCATGAAAAGAGTCATCCGACTCATGACCTTGAACTTGCTGCTGTGACTTTTGCGTTGAAAACATGGCGACATTATCTCTACGACACCAAATGTCAACTGTATACGGATCACAAGAGCCTTAAGTACATTTTCAGTCAGAAGGAGCTCAACATGCGCCAGCGACGCTCCATGGAACTCATCAAAGACTATGACTGTGATATTCTGTATCACCCTGGCAAAGCGAATGTGGTGGCCGACGCATTGAGTCGTAAATCTTACTCTGCTAAATGTCTCTATACCTTGACCCATACCTTGTTGTCATCAACTTTGATCGATGAAATCCTCACTGCTCAAGCTGAAGCCCTAAAAGAGGAAAACCTCAACTCTGAGGATATGAAAGGGCAACTTCAATTCTTAATCGATAACTCTCGCGCTGAAACTTTTCAAAAATCGTGTCTGGGTTCCGAAATTTGGTGATGTTCGGCAGAATATTCTTTCGGAAGCCCACTGTTCAAGCTTCTCGGTACATCCTGGCAGCACCAAGATGTACAACGACCTAAAATCCGAGTATTGGTGGCCCGGTATGAAGAGAGACGTAGGCCAATATGTCGATAATTGTGTTACATGCCGATTGGTCAAAGCGGAGCATCAGCAGCCTTATGGCAGTTTAAAGCCTCTACCGATTCCCGAGTGGAAGTTCGATCACATAACGATGGACTTTGTGACGAAGCTTCCTACTACGCGAAGACAGCACGATCCAATATGGGTGATTGTGGATCATCTAACCAAAGTCGCTCATTTCATTCCAATTCGCGAGAACTACTCATTGGAGAAGTTAGCTAAGTTGTATATAGACGAGATCGTTACTCGACACGGAGTGCCGCTGTCAATTGTTTCAGATCGCGACAGCCGGTTCACTTCGAGGTTCTGGAGTGCTTTACAAGATGGATTGGGCACTAAGATCAGAATGAGCACAACGTATCATCCGCAGCCTGATGGCCAGAGTGAACGCACGATCCTTACGCTCGAAGACATGCTGCGAGCATGTGTCCTTGAGTTTAGCGGTAATTGGGACGACCATTTGCCGTTAGCAGAATTTTCTTATAACAATAGTTACCACTCATCCATCAAAGCCGCACCTTTTGAAGCCTTATACGGACGCAAGTGTCGAACGCCTACGTGTTGGCATGAAGCCGGTGAAGCACCAATCGCCGGTCCCGAGCTACTTCAGCAGACAAATGAAAAGATCCGAATCATACGTCAACGATTGGAAACTGCTCAATCTCGACAGAAATCGTATCATGACCGACTCCATAAACCTTTAGAATTTCAGAAGGACGATTATGTCGTACTGAAAGTCTCGCCGATGAAAGGTGTATTCAGATTCGGCAAGCGTGGCAAGTTAGCACCACGATTCGTTGGTCCTTTCAAGATCACCGAGCGTGTTGGAACTCAATCTTATCTGTTGGACTTGCCGAGCGAACTGTCCAACATACACCCTGTATTCCACGTTTCGCAACTAAGGAAGTGCAAGGAAGATGACAAAGAAAAGTGGGCCGACAATCTAACTTACAAGATTAATGAAAAGCTGCAATGTGACGAGCCTGATGTTATTCTAGAAACAAAGATGAAGAAGTTGAGGAATCGAGAGGTAGCAATGGTGTTGGTGCAATGGAGAACTTCTCACGGAACTTCTCAGATCTGGGAATCAGAGCAGGACATGAGAGTTCGATATCCGCATCTTTTTGAGCCCTAGGTACTTTGAGGACGAAGTGCAAGCGTGGTGGTCTCATACTATAACACCTTGCCTTTTATTTGCATTTTTATTTTAAGTATTTTTGAGCAATTTGCGTAAAAATGATGTAATTTCGAGATTTAGTATAAATAGGAGTTGGGTGCTCCATTTTCTCACTTTTGCAAAACCTTCTAGCAAATTCCAGAGCTTCTCTCTCTAGCCCGGAAACTTCTCTCTAGCTTTTCTCCCAAACCGACCGGCCAAATCTCGAGTTCTATACGTCATCGGAAAGGTCTCGAAGTGTACTATCCGAATCTGCTATTGCATGCGTGATTTCATACGGTTTTGAGGTAAAAATCGCCCTTTTTGTTTTCTGCACTTTCGGTTTTGAAGCTACAAATTCGAGTTTATCATTTTAGGCGATTTAAAGCTGATTTCGTATGAGTTTTAGCTAAATATGGTAGATTATGTATAATATAACTAAACCGAAGCTTATTACTTAGCTTATTTGTGGATTTGAGGCTTGAAAATGCATGTTTAAAGCTGTAGTTTATGAACAAACTCGAGTATGCATAGAACAAACTCGAAATACCAAGAACAAGCTCAAATAGTGCTAGATTCGAGACATAGGTTCGAATCTAGCTTCAGATTCGAGAATGAGGTTCGAATCTAACCCCTGGTTCGAATCTGTCTTCGAATTTGGAACCATGTGTTCGAATCTGTCCCCTAAATTCGAATTTAATTGATAAAATTAATGAGCAACGCATAAATTAGCAAAATAAATAGCAAAATATTTAGCTAGAAGTTATGGCTTGTAGATGTTGGAATATTGAGCTAGCAGTATTAATTTAGTACATGTTCTGTAATATTAAACTTCAGATATTATACATAAGCTGTTTAGCCCAGCTGCGAGCAAAAGCCATGTGCCAGAATATATAAAGTCTAGATAATCAAGTGCAAGCGTTATAAAGCAATTTAAAAGCGTAAATAAGCCCGAGCAAATATTTCAGAGCATTTCAAGGCATTTTCAGTACTGTGAGTAACAGTTATTCTTGTTTACATGTTTTATATGAAATTGAGACATAAATTGCTTCTATATGACATCTTTGGAATTCAATAGACTTTTGTGAGTAAAGGCGAACACTGTGGTACAGGTGATGCCCAGCTTAGCCGGATCTTACATTTGATCTATTAATATGCATATTTATCTGCTATCTGTTTATTGTTCTGCATACTATACAGCAAGCTTTGTTTTAGCGTTTCTTTGTGCATCTCATAAGCATTATATTTAGCAAGCAAGCAATTCTGATGTTCACCACTATCCCTTGAGCATTATGCGGGTAGCTAGCCCCGCATCACAGATTGATCATCTGTCAGCGGTAAACCCCTAGTGGTGGCATCTCCGTTCTGCGTGAAATGTTTCAATTGTGCAGCGTTCTTTCTGGGTATTAAGCAAACAAGCAAGCAAGCAAGCATAACAGCCTTTATAGGCACTTTCGCCTCATATTTTACATGCATTCATGAATATATGTTTACTCACTAAGCATTAGCTTACAGTTGCTACTTACAATTTTTACAGGAAAATATAAAGAACAAGCTGGACCTTCTGCTTAGGTCTATTATCTGATCAACCCAGAGGACTTAGCTCACTTTCAGCTTGTGGTATAGCTTTATGATGCCTTGGGTTCTGGGTAGCTGCTTTTAATTAAATTGTGATGTTTTTAGCAACTTAGTACTGTAACCTTGTAGCACGTGTAGTGCAAGACTTATTGTAATGTTTTATTTAGCTTTATGCATTTATTATTATTCCTAGGATAAGCAAGCGTGTTTTAAAGCAAGGATGTGACATTTACCGGTCCACATAGGATTAAGAAACCTGTATCAACCCGATTACCCATTGAATCAACCGGTTACCAATTGATAAAAGCTTCATTTACTGATTTTTAGTTAGTTCGGAGTTTTCAATACAACGAAAAATGATTTGGGGTTTTAATCACAAAAAACTGACAAGTTGAGGGTTTTTGCTCAATTACCTTTTCCACAAAAAGAAAACAAAAAATTGCAGAACAAAAAAACACAAATTAATTTCGCATCGAGGATCTAGAATGAACATTTTTAATATTTGGTTAGCATATATATATTTATTTTTGAAATGCGAAATATAATCATGCTCATCGTTTTCTTAAACTCCAACCTATACTGGGCCAACCAGCACGCCCTCGCCATCCAACAGGCCGGGCTAGATGAGCTTCGGCAACGATTAGCCGAGAGCGAGGCCCGTAATGAGGAGCTGACACAGCGCCTCAATGCATTGGAAAAGGGAGAGACCCCCGATCACTCCCACACCTAGTACCCCCCTATCTTTGTAATGTTAGGAAATTATTATGTTAGTGTAGGACTAAAAATATTCGGGTAATAACCCGCCCCAATGTAAGAAAATTATGAATGAAAATTGCAAGTTATTTATGAATCTGTGTTGGATGATTATAGAATTGTGCCCTAAGAAAATTTAAATTTTTAAGACTCAACTTCTTACACTATGCTCTTTTCTTTAAACTTTAAGATAATGCTGCCAAAGAGAGCCATGAACACCGCTGAGATCGAACAACTGGTCGTACAACGAGTGGCAGCAGCTATAGCCACCTATGAAACCAACAGAAATAGCACCGCAAACGGCGACGGAGGTGCTAGTCGCACAACAGGAGGATCTGATTCAACCCAGAAAGGGTGTGGAATCAAAGGATTTATTAAGTTGTAAGCCTTGACATTTCAACGGAACAGAAGGTACTGTCGGACTAGTTCACTGGTTCGAGAAACTGGAGTCGGTGTTTCGTGTTAGTAGTTGCATCGAGGATGAGAAGGTCAAGTTCGCCACCCACACTCTTCAAGATGATGCGTTGACATGGTGGAACTCATATGCCCAGTCTGTGGGAACTGATACAGCTTACCAACTCGCCTGGGACGAGTTAAAGCAAATGATGACCGATGAGTATTGCCCAAGGAACGAACTACAAAAGATGGAGTCAGAGTTCTGGAATCTGGCTATGAAGGGAACAGATGTAGCTGGGTACACCAACCGTTTTCATGAGTTGAGTCTGTTGTGCCCATAGACGGTGACACCGGAATACAAACGTATCAAGCGCTACATTTGGGGACTCGACCCCCAAATCCAAGGGAATGTCACCACATCCAACCCAACTACTATTCAGAGCGCCATCCGAATGGCGAACAACTTGATGGACCAAGTGGCCCGAAGGAACGAGGCCAAAGCTAGGGAAAACAAGAGGAAATGGGAAGACAAATCAGGAAAAAGTTCTGGATCACAGACCAAAAAGCTCAAAACCATCAGAGCTTTTTTCACCGGAACGAGGAGTCTAAGAAGGGCTATACCGGCACTAAACCCTGGTGTAACCAATGCACCTACCATCACGTAGGTCCCTGTCCAACCCCTTGCGGGAAGTGTAAGAATCTTGGTTATCTGACCCAAGACTGTAAGTTTAACACCAACGGAGGCAGCAGCGGCACGCAAAGGAGCTGCTTCGAGTGTGGGAATACTAGGCACTTCAAAAAGGATTGTCCCAAGAAAAGGAACGGTGGTGGAGTTCAAGGGAGAGCTTTTGTTTTAGGAACAGGCGACGCTCGTCAAGATCCCAACGTAGTAACGGGTACATTCCTTCTTAATGATATGTATGCTTATGTGCTATTTGATACTGGGGCTGATAGAAGTTTTATATCTGCTAAGTTTAGTGAACAACTGAATGTCACTCTTTCCCCATTAGAAAATGCTTATGCCATAGAATTAGGGGACGGAAAATTGATTGAAGCAAATAACATAATTAATGAGTGCACACTAAAATTGGCAGATCATCCCTTTAAGATAAACTTGATGCCTGTTGAACTCGGAAGCTTCGATGTAGTTATTCGTATGGATTCGTTGTCAGATAACCATGCTGAAATCTTATGTGGTAAGAAGGTCGTAAGAATACCACTTAAGAAAAAGAAAGTCCTCACAGTCCAAGGAGAAAGAAAGAATTGCCAGTTGAACGTCATCTCTGGTCTAAGGACACTGAAATGCCTTCGAAGAGGTTGTCAAGCAGTGTTAGTTCAGCTAGTTGAAAAGGAACCGGAGGAGAAGCGACCCGAAGAAATCCCGGTAGTTCGTGGCTACCCAAAAGTCTTTCCTGAAGACTTGCCTGGACTTCCACCAACTAGGCAAGTAGAATTTCAGATTGACTTGGTGCCTGGAGCTGTACCTGTCGCACGAGCACCCTACCGATTGGCACCGTCAGAGGTGCAAGAATTATCCAATCAGTTGCAAGAACTGTTGGAGAAAGGATTCATCCGACCAAGTTCCTCACCTTGGGGAGCTCCGGTCTTATTTGTCAAAAAGAAGGACGGATCCTTAGGATGTGCATCGATTACTGAGAGCTGAACAAGTTAACGATCAAAAACCGATACCCTCTCCCCAGAATCGACGATTTATTCGATCAACTCCAAGGATCTAGTTTTTACTCTAAGATTGATCTGCGATCCGGGTATCACCAAGTAAAAGTTCGGGAAGAAGATATACCCAAGACAGCATTCAGAATTCGTTATAGACATTACGAATTTCAGGTGATGCCATTTGGTTTAACCAACGCACCAGCCGTATTCATGGACCTTATGAATCGAGTGTGTAAACCGTATTTGGACAAATTTGTAATAGTGTTCATAGACGATATCCTTATCTACTCTAGAAGTAAGGAAGAGCATGAGCAGCATCTGAAGTTGATTTTGGAACTACTAGAGAAAGAACAGTTTTACGCCAAATTCTCTAAGTGTGAATTTTGGCTACGAGAAGTCAAATTCCTAGGGCATGTGATCAATAGGCAAGGGATTCAAGTAGACCCATCAAAAATCGAGGCCATTAAGAACTGGGCAACTCCTAGGACTCCCACTGAAATTTGTCAGTTCTTAGGTCTTGCCGGTTATTATAGGCGATTCATAGAAAATTTCTCGAAGATAGCTGGTTCTTTAACGGAATTGACTCAAAAGGACATAAAGTACAACTGGGGTGAAGATCAGGAAACGGCATTTCGACTGTTTAAACGAAGATTGTGTAGTGAACCTATTCTGTCCCTACCGGAAGGAACAGAAGATTTTGTTGTAAACTGTGATGCCTCACACAACGGATTGGGTTGTGTGTTAATGCAAACAGAAAGGGTTATTGCTTATGCATCGCGACAACTTAAAATTCATGAGGTGAACTACACGACTCACGACCTGGAGCTTGGAGTTGTGGTATTTGCTCTCAAGATATGGAGGCACTACCTCTACGGTACAAAGTGCACGGGGTTTACAGACCACAAGAGCCTTCAGCATATTTTGAACCAGAAAGAGTTAAACATGAGGCAACGTCGCTGGGTTGAGCTGCTTAGCGATTACGACTGCGAGATCCGATATCATCCGGGTAACTGATGCCTTGAGCCGTAAGGAACGCGTTAAACCTCTAAGGGTCCGAGCTTTGGTCATGACTATACAATCAAACTTGAACTCTCAAATCCACGAGGCCACAAGAGGAAGCAGTCAAGGAAGGAAATCTGCTAGATGAAGCCTTGCGAGGAATGGATAGATAGTTTGAAATCAAGACCGATGGATGTCGATACTTCATGGACAGAATTTGGCTACCAAAATTCGGAGGATTGAGGAAGCTGGTCATGGATGAAGGGCATAAAACAAGACATGCTATTCACCCAGAGTCAGATAAGATGTATCACGACTTGAAGGGAAAGTACTGGTGGCCAAACATGAAGGCTGACATTGCTACGTATGTCAGCAAATGCTTAACGTGTTCGAAAGTTAAGGCTGAACACCAGAAGCCATCAGGGTTGTTGGTTCAACTGGAAATACCCCGGTCCAAGTGGGAGAATATAACCATGGACTTCATCACAAAGTTGCCAAAGACTTCTGGAGGTTATGACACTATTTGGGTGATTGTGGACCGACTTACAAAGACTGCACACTTCTTGCCAATCAAGGAGACTGGTAAGATGGATAAGTTAACACGAATCTATCTTAAAGAAGTCGTCTCAAGGCATGGAGTTCCTGTATCAATTATATCAGATAGGGACAGCCGGTTCACATCAAGATTTTGGCAATCGTTACAAGAGGCCTTGGCTACACACCTGGACATGAGCACGGCCTATCACCCGTAGACGGATTGTCAGAGCGAAAGAACGATTCAGACATTGGAAGACATGCTAAGGGCATGTGTTATCGACTTTGGAAAAAGTTGAGACAGACACATGCCATTAGTTGAGTTTTCCTATAACATACCATTCGAGTATTAAGACTGCTCCATTTGAGGCACTTTATGGGCGAAAGTGTCAGTCACCGCTCTGTTGGGCTGAGGTAGGAGATAGCCAGATCACTGGACCCGAGATCATCCAAGAGACTACAGAAAAGATAGTCCAGATTCGGAACCGATTAAAGATCGCGCAGGATCGACAGAAAAGCTATGCAGATGTTCGACGGAAGGATTTGGAATTTCAAGAGGGAGATCAAGTAACGTTGAAAGTCTCGCCTTGGAAAGGCGTAATCCATTTTGGGAAACGAGGAAAACTCAATCCTCGTTATATCGGACCATTCAAGATCACCAAAAGAATTGGCCCGGTAGCCTACCGACTCGATCTGCCCCCAGAGCTTAGTAATGTTCACAATATCTTCCACGTATCCAATCTTAAGAAGTGCCTAGCTGATGAAGCACTCATCATACCCATGGACGAGCTGGAGCTAGACGATAAGTTGAACTTCGTTGAAAAACCTGTGGAAATTAATGGACCGAGAAGTCAAGAAATTAAATCACATCCGAATTCTGATAATAAAAGTTAGATGGAACTCTATGCGAGGTCCTGAGTTTACATGGGAACGCGAAGATCAATTCTGGGAAAAATACCCTCACCTGTTCTCAAATACTCAAGCAGTGGAAAACACGAGCTAATTTCAGGACGAAATTCCCTTAACAGGGGGAGACTGTAACATCCAGCATTAAACCAGGTTAGCAACTATGACCTAATCAGTATATACTAGCCAATTATAACCTAATCAGTGGCCATTAGCAATTAATCAAAGTGATTAACAATGTTCATGAAGAAATTTAACCCAATTAGAATCAAATTGATCGGTGCGATGAATCGGGAAATCAATTAATCTGATCGATTTACGATATGATGGATTAATTCAATTAAGTACATAATTAAATTATGATTAGTGATACTAATCATACACTAATACAATTACTTAACATTAATTATGCAAGACAAAAACAATGCATCCAAAAGTATTTATGAATTTACAAAAAAAGGGAAATACAAGAATACATTTCTAAATACTTTTATACAAAAAAAATACACATCATAATAAACTCTATATAGGCCGGCCAATGAGTGGACAAAAAGGACCATGAAAAATATTTTTTACTCAACATATCAAGATCAAATCATCTTCTTTCAATTCAAACAAGATTTCACACTATTCTTCATCATTTCACCACCTTTTTTCCTGTATAAATAGAGACCCAATTCCTCACATTTTCTTCACACCTTCAAAGCACAAATACTCTCCCTTTCTCTCTTAAAAATCTGGCCAAAGGCCCTCACAAAGCCAAAAACCTTCAATTTTTGGTGTTCTTGTAATATTCCAAGTGTTTTTGGTGAAACTTTTGAAGATCCAACCTTCTACTCATTTTCATTCTTCTAAAACTTCAAAGTAAGTAACTACTAACTTATTTCATCTTATATTTATGTATATATAAGTCTTGCATAATATGTATAATCACCAACAACAACAAGTTTCATAAAAACTCAAGTTTATAAATCACTAGTTTTTGTTTTTAAGTTGATTTCTTTAAATGTGTTTATAAATATATAAACACATCATGTAAGTGTAAATATTATCAAAACAAGTTATATAAATGTGTTTTACAACTTTTATACAAGTAGTCTTTGGATAAACAACAAGAATCACAAGTTATTTCAAGTTTATGAAATACGGAATTTCGGCAGAAAAGTTGCATCAACTTTGAAAAATCATAACTAATTCATAACTTAACAAAATGAGTTGATTCTTGTCTCAAAAGTTAGATATACGTCTTAACTAAATATCTGGAAGTTTTCATAATTTATTATGGAGTTTAGAACCCCCAGATATTATTTGGGAACCCGAAAGTTTGACAGCTCAAAAATGGCCAACATAGGGTTTTTAGCGAGCTTTTTTCCTAACCTAAACAACTCGAAAAATGGTCATTCTTGACTTTAAAAACTCTATGTATATAGTAGTTTAATGTCTAAGAAAACCAAAGCCTACATCATTTTGGAGCTTGGTCAAAAACAGTCTCAAAGTAGGCCGAAAAACCTTCAAAAAGCCAGAAAATTATATATATATATATATATATATATATATATATATATATATATATATATATATATATATATATATATATATATATATATATATATATATATAAACTTGACGTTTTAAGTGGATTTTATTTATAAACTTGTATTGTTGGGTGATTTAAGACATAAAAACCTTTATATATACATTTTATCATATATGGGAGATTATTAAGTCACTTACATTTAGGGCTTGGTTAATCACATCCGGATCATCACCCATCAATCAACGTAAACTTGCATTTTTCGCGCATATTTTGCCATCGCACTCTCGGTGAGTCTTCATAGTCCCTATTTTCACACTGTTATGTTTTGGGGTTGAAATACATGCTACGTTTCATATGGACACCGAAACTACTTCATTTCTATTATGTATTACACATGTGGTTCCATCAGCCCTCAAATCATGAACCGTTAGTTACATTTATTTGTAAGCGCGAATATATTGTGAATAGATTTATCGGGAGTCATGTCCCCCATTCGGGTTAGTCTTAACCGGCTAACGGCGGAATACATATGTATTTTACATTTCAGTATTACGTATGGGAATACTGCACACGACAAACTCATAATTAACTTTCGGTTGCATTATGGTTTATATGTAATACATAACATGGAATTTATGATTTTATAAATTCAAACTCAACTGTTGATGTCCATACAAGTCATATTTACGTGTAAACCTATGAGCTCACCAACAATTTTGTTGACGTATTTTAGCGTGTATTTTCAGGAAATTAAGACAAGTGCACCGCATCGGAAGTACTTTCAAGCTTCCGTACTTTTGAAGTCGCATTCATTTTCAAACCATCGGAGATTTATTTGCAATTATTTTGGTTAATTTAATTATGTATTTAAATCTCTGTATCTTGCGAACTACTCTTTATCATTTTCGGACTATGTAAAACATTTATATATTTTTGAAGTTATATCGATGTATTTTGAAAACGTCCATATAGTGGTCGTTCGTTATGATTATGGTTACGCTTCCGCGACGTCACGCTTCGTTGCCAACCGGGGTAACGGGGTGTGACATCTCCAAAAGAAATATTGATGACAGAACCAGTTAGGAGCACATTTGAACCTCCGGCAAGAATGAACACGACATACTTTAAAACGGATCGAAGCAGGTAGTGTGAGTTTCATGAAGATCACGGGAACGATACTAACAGGTGTGCAGATTTAAAAATGGAAATTAAGGCATGCGTAAGGAATGGAAGGCTGAGACACTTGGTGCCGCCCATTAAGTCACAATGCCCTATGAAGAAAGAGGAGGAACCCGAAAATAAAAAGTTTGCGTGGTTAGGAAACAGGGTAGGGATAAAGGAACATGATCAAAATCCAAAGATGGAGGAAATATTGATGATTCGAGAGGGGAATAGGAACGAGAAGACCGACTAAAAGGTCGTCATATGAATGGAGAGAAGCTATAGGGTTCACAGAAGGAGATTTAGATCTGAATCCTTCGATTTGGACGGAGCCTCTCCTGATACGAGCCATCACCAGGGGAGTATTTGTCCCTAGAGTGTATGTTTATACTGGAAGTGTAGTAGAGATCATGTATGAAGACTATTTCAAGACGATGCACTCGGACATTCGAAGGACCCTGGTCTCGGCTACCAACCCCATCGTCGGATTCGCATGGCAGCAAAGCTAGCTAATAGGGAAAGTGTAGTCAGTGACCACCATGGGAAACGAGCGACTATCCAAGTATATCAAGAACATGAAGAACAATAATATGAATTTGATAAGAACAAACAAAGCAAATATGATTAACCTTAAGAGTCTGCAAATGTACATACAAATACTGAAGGAATTGATTACATAGAAAAACCCTAAATCATCTATTTATAAGCAAACATACAAAGATGAGTTCAAATATAAAATCATAACCCATGGGTTGACCTTTTAGGTCTTTTGACCCATTTACACAAGAGTTTGAATCCTTACATATTTGCCACAAAATTAACTATTATTTATTACATTTAGAACCCTGAAAGTATCACAACTTTAGATCTAACATTCTCCCCCTTTGCGATTAGCTTTCAGACTGCTACTTCAGGTTTGTCACCAGCTTTCTCTAATCAAAATATCTATCAAGACGTCTAATTGTCATTCTGTATTCTAACTTATCTCGAACTTCCTGTTCAAAGTCTCTGACAAGTTTTAACACAGTTTTTAACCCCCATTGTCTTACGCCTTGTTTGAGTGCTTCTTTTAGATTATCGATTCTGGTCATACGCATTTTGCGAACCATGTACAGGGTGCCATCAGAATATTTCTTGAGCTCGTCTCTCTTCATGAAAGATTTATTCTGTTGTGAGTTCAGATAGACCACTCCGACCGTTGGTAAATTAGTCACTTTTGATACTGGTCAGCGCTCGAGTCCTGGAGTGTCCTGATTTGTAGCAAGCAGATTCACGTTTCTTTGTCTTGCTTCTAACGCCATTTAGAAATCGAAGAGCAGTGAGAGAGTAAGGTTTCGGTGAAGAAACTTGACAATGCTTCTTTGTGCATTTTTGTGAAACGGGATCCATGCTTTTTTATGTAATAAATGTAGATATACTAAAAGAAATGATCATACTCAATTTTATCATACTAAAAGAAATTTGTTTTTGAGTTTAAGAAAGAAGAAAAGAAATATGTTTTGCGATGGGTACCTAAACCCGTAATGAAATGGGTACCCAAGTGCTCTAACAAGACTGGATCCAAAGCTGTTTGGATACCAAAGACATCTTAATTTTGCAGGAAATGGTTTTTAGTTAATTCAGACTTGGACCCGGTCTTCATTGATACGACTTCTACTCACAACATAGCGGAACCCATGCTTTATTGGAAATGGTTTACTGATCACTTTAGACTGGAACTCGTGTAAAGTACAAAATGGCGTTCAGTTATTTCAGACTGAAACTCGAGCTTCCGCAACAAAGGCTTCTAATCACTTCAAATTAGAACCCAATTCTGAAAGGCCCTAAATTCAACTTCGACGCTTTATAGACAAGAGGGAGTTTTATTTTCATAACTTTTTGCTCCTGATTTGTTTTTTATAAGTTGACTAACATTTTGCACTTATTTCCAGGGGGAGTAGACGCACTCT